>QTSX02000884.1:0-181874 GCA_014839935.2 Entomophthora muscae
CAATTTATCTCAAAAGGTTTGAAAACTACTGTATAGTTAAGTGCTGGAATTGTGCTTGCATCATAATCAAAGGCATATCCTCAATTAGATCTATCTAAATTCGCTCTATGAACATATAAAACTTAAAATAACATATATGTCATTTTTTTCTTGTTATGCATAAGCACCAGATTGATTATTTTATAACTTAATCACATCTTCATATTCAAACTATTTAAAAAAGCTTAAAATGCAATCAATCCAAAATCTTTAATTGATCTTGGGCTTAGATGATTTTTTTTGAAAATAATTCCTCAATTTTTAGAATTGAAAATTGCAACTTATAATATTACTGAAAATATCTTAAGTGCTACTACAAACTACAAACCAAAAATATTTATGATGAGTTGCATGGGAGAGTAATAGCAGCCCCAAAGCTATAAATGCTATTACCCTATCTTTGGCTCATCATAAATATTCTTAGTTTGTTTCAGAAAAAAGGTGTTGTTTTTGAAAGACTAATAACTCTATTTGAAATACATCTTCTAGTAAGCTTCCCAACTTCATGAATTTGTCCTAATACACCACTAGCATCTTCTGATATTTTTGTTTCTCTTATATCATCACATGATTTCAAATGATAAGTTATCTCATAATATTCTGATAAACTTTCAAATGTTAGAGGTGAAGTATATAACTTCCCATCTTTCATCAAATATGAAAGATTAATGCACAGATTTTTAACTTCAAGCTCTCTTTTTATAGGACTAACTTTTCTTTCATAAATATAAAAGAATGACTTTTGAGAAATATTTGAGCCTGATAGCACTGATTTATATAATTTTTTCTTTTTTCTTCTTGCTCAAAAATATTTTTAAGATCATTTATATTACTAATATAAAGCTGATTTTCTTTCTTATTAATGTTTTTGATATCAAACCAAAGTGACAATCAACAATGATTTTCCCATGGCATTCTAAAAATCTATTATATTTAATAGACTCTTTAATGTATTTTGGTGCCTCTTTAAATAGACAATATAGGAATTTGTGTGAGAGGGGGGCTAAACTAATTAAGTTTGGCTCCCATCCTGAGGAAAGGATCCACCAGGACACCATCCAGTACAAGACTGGGATAGCTGATTGAAGTGGTGTTCACAAGGAGGACACAGCAGACAATTGGGGGAAGTAAGAATCCAAGCCCATCAGAATTATCCTGCCAAGCAACCACATAGCGCGCTTAGGCACGGGCTCTTGGATACCCAAACCTTCCTCTTAGACCTGAGCAACTAGAGCCCCAGGGGGGATAGGCGCTTGGGAAGGCAAGCTTGGGAACGTTGAAGGGACTGTTTTGAGGGCAGTGAGCTCAAGGTCATCACAGGTAAGGCTTTGCATGACATTATTGCTAGTGGCAAGAATATCCTGAGCCCGTCTGTCAGGAAGCCAGGCATAGGTGGAGGCATTAGGTGACTCTGGATGAGGTACTGCCAGGCCAGTGGGTAATGCCCACCATAGGATGGGTGCTAACTTGATAATATAGGATACAAATCACCCAAGCAAAGACCAGGACCCGGAGTTGGGCACCATGGTGTCTACCATTCCCGTCAAAGTAATGTAGAGTACTCCAAACAGTTGAGTAGACATGGTCTCGGTGGCAGTGGGGGGGTTCCATTGGGTGGTTGCATTGTGGGGTTAAGGGCAGAGTCATGGGGACAAAGTATGCAGGCAGATAATTGTACTTGTCTTTGAGCAATTTATGTGGCCTCTTATATCACTTTACTTTGCATCCTATGTATTTGGTCTCTCTAGTCCTTACCAAGGGATCAGAAAGGAGGATGGTCTCTAAGTTGTACTCCAAGTAGGCAGGGTTAGGCGGGTATTAAGTAAAATGTACAGATCCAAAGGGGGCTCCTGGGGGACGGTATAGTGCCTGGGGAGGGTTGGCAGGTTGGTCTTCAGAGGGGGCAGTTGCCTGATGGTCTACTTTTCCAGAGTTAAGATGGAAGATCACTAAGACTAGATAAGGTAAGATTTGTTCAAACCAAAGATCCATAAAACTTTATTATCAAAAATGACAATATGGTCATCACCATACTGCCAGGGCTTTTATACCATGGGTTTTTGCAGGGTTCAGGTTTGCAGACAAGGCGCTGGCAGAGCATGGATCTTGTCTTAGAGTCTTGAGGGTGGCAGATCCAGGTTGTGCCTGCTCTGGTGAACAGAAGTGGCAATGCTTGGTTCTTCCACTACTGTTCACCACATCACCTGAGCAGTCCAATTTATTACCCATTCTGGACAGAAGACTGGCAGCCACTGGTTGTCATTGGCAGAACTAACAGTAGGTTTTGTGTTAACCTCCTTTAGGCAAGCTACATCCTCTGAATAGGTCTGAATTTTTGATGGCACAAAGTTGGCAGCAAACTAGTGACCATTTGGGGAATTGTCCTTGGGAGACTGGCGGGTCTTGGAGTAACTCAAAAACTTGGGTTTGCAACTCAGTGAGTTGGCAGGTTCCCGTCCATTTGGGTGACTTGATTAGCCTTTGGAGAGTTGGGGGTCAATTCCAGGATTTCAAATGCTGATATTGAACTTCTGGTCTCAAAAATTGACAGGCTGGCAGGGTTCTGTTCTTCCTGGTTGTGCAAGGCATCTCTTGCAGGACAGGGTTTGACTCAACTGGCAGTTGGGTGGGCTCCTGTCTACTCTGGTCAACATAAGGCTTTTTCCAAGGCCCGGGGTTTAATTTCAAGGTTTTCAGTACAAGTATTGAAATGTCATTAATGCCACTGTCCAGGGAGGTTCTCAAAAATATTCATGAATTGGCTAGGGTTGGTCCCCACATGATGGAATGAGCGGGTAACACAACTCTAGAGGTCTGGAGAAGTGATCCAAATCATTACCAAGGCAGGAGACAGGGTAAAAGCTACAAACTTGAGGAGAGATGTCAGCATTTTTGGACTGGGAGGAGAAGCACAAGCAAGATGAGCGCTGGGTGGCTTCCTTCCCCAGAAAAAAAGAGAGAGGAAAAAACAGACACCAAGAAACCTGCAAGATAGGAGCAATAACAAGCAACAACAACTAAAAGCTATATGCTTTAACAAGGAGTGGGTAAGGCTGCTTAAAGCGTATATGAAGCAAAGGAGACGGCAAAGCAAACAGGAAATAAAATTGAACTTAAAGTTATTGCTAATAGACCCGCTTACCTCTTCCACTTTTGAAAACCTAGTTTGAATTTAAAAATTAGTATTATAGACCTTATATTTATTTACTTTAACTCTAGGCACTTTGAAAGCTCTCCAGGAACCAGGGAAAGGCCAGAAAGGTAAGGAATGATGAAGAAAATATTAACAAAGCCAGGAAACAAAAAAGGGCCAAAGAAAAAGACCAAGTATCCAACTGAATTTTTTTAAAAGTATAAATTTTAATTTGATAGAATGAGCAAGCAGGGGACCAAAAGTCCCCTGTCTTGCTTTAGGTGACAGGATTCAATTTTGAAAGATCACCTGACCCAGGCAATGGGTCTGATTGGCCAGAAGAGAAATTTTGCCAGGGCAGATCCATTGAGTTGGAGGGTTTTACAATAATTTCCGGCTTCAACTCTGATTGGCTGACATCAATGGAATGAATTAAGTCAGCATTCAATCCAGCTAGGTTAGAATTTGATGATTTGGCAGGAGCCCAACCTAGTTGTTTAGACTTAATTAATTTTAAATGCTGATGAACCCAAGCCAAGAGGTAGACCAAATTAATCAGAGATTCCTCCCAAGTGGGGACATAGTTCAGAGCCTCAGTATTTACCACCTGGGAAGGGTATGTCAACACAAATCTCTTATCAACTGTGTGGGATAGATTCTCAAGGGTGTTTAAGGGACTTAGCTGGCTTCTGAGCAGATTTTTTTGTACAACACAGGAAGATTGTCCTATCCAAGGCTAAAGGGGGGAGTGACTTTATAGAATTCATAGGATCTAAAATGGTTTCCATTATCATTCCATACCTTTATATTTTTTTAAACTTATCTAATTTAAGAAGGCTTATTAGACATTCACCTGAAAAAAAAGAATCATGTGACAATATTTGAGATAAAAAATCATGGTATTCATATTTAACTTTATTGTTTTCTTTAAATGTCAATGCAAATCCTAATAAAAAATAGGTTTCTTAGAATAAAAGCAGCTATTGATTTTTATTGGACCATCACCAACTTTTAAATTCTCTTTATAATCTATGACCCTAACACATTATTGATCATCTAATTTATTAATGTCAAAACCACAGGCTTGACCCGCCAGTAAGGTTCCAACCAAGCGGGTTTGTGACCTGCAATCTGATTATCTGGTCACCTAAATCCAGACTAGGAAGTTGACTCAAATTGCCAAATCCAACAACATGAACAGATGATGATCCTTTATGGTGGATACCTCAATTTGGCGCTTGACTCATTATCAGGATCAAGCCACCCCCTTCTTCCATCCAGCCGTGTGATCACCAATCTTGTTCCTACTATCCTTGATTCACATGAACTATATAATCATTATCTCTCAATAAAGATTATTATCTATCTTCTAAATATTTTTCCCCGTGTAACTCTGCTAAAACAGCACAGTTACAACATTAATATCTTTTTTATATTCTCTATTTTGGTGAACATAACAGTCTTTGTGCTGATCAATAAATTTTAAGTCATCATTTATGGATTCTGGAAGTGGTAAATTTTTGCTTTCACATTATTTTTTCTTTTTTCTAAAGATATTTTTAAATTGCAAGTACTACACATGTCTGTTTGTTTTTTACTCTTTATTATATTTTTTGGTATTAGTTTATAGAAAGTTGAAGTTGATATTGTAATCTTGTTTTTTATTTTCATACTTTCATATATTTCTTTTTTTTAAGAGAGAGTATTTTATTGCAGTTGAGTATTCACTCATTTCTTTTTCAATATCTTTATAAATTTTTGCTGGTTCTTTTTTTGTAAACTGGCTTGTTTCAAAAGAATTTTCCAGTAGTTTTTTTAATTATTTTTTGATTATTTTTTTAATGAATAGTTATTATTTTTTGGATTTTTTGTTTGAGCTTACATTTTTATTTTTATTTATTTTTCTTGAGTAGTCAAACTCACTTTTTGTTATATTAAACCCCATATCATTAAGCTCTTTTAAAGAGTAACTGGAAGTAACCAGAAATCACAAGGCTGGGAGATGCTTTTAGGAAGAGAATTTCAGGGGATTCTTTAAGTTATCAAGTATCCCATTTAATTTCTGATTTTGAACAGCAGGAAGGAACTCTGTTTTTCTGAGCTCAGTTTGAGTGAAGAAGTGATTGATGAAGGAATTAAGGTTGCCTCCAGAAACAAAGGAAAATGCTTTCTTAAGCATAGTAATTCTTTCACGTTTTGTTGATGCTCCCAATGAGGAAAAGGGCTGCATGATAGAGGTGAAGTTAACAGATTTCATAATAATGGACATATGATTGCTGATAATTAGATGCTTTATAGAGATGTCTTGAAAAAGAATTCTGGTTGCAGGAATGATATATTTTTGTAAAGATGGTTTGAAGTAAACCTTAGGTGGTGCTTTAGCGCTTATATACCAAGCCTTATGACACCATTATGAAAGAAATGATGTAATAGCTTTTATTAAAATTTCAACTTAAATTTATATTTCTAGAATAAATAAAATAACCAGTTTTCATGCGCAAGCAATATATGTGGAGCAGCTAAGCATCATTGTTACATTATATCCTCTTTGTAATCAATACAAATCAATTAAAATGATAAACAGTAGTTTTTAAACCTGTTAAGATAAACATATTGATAAGTAGCGCCTTTTAGGGAAGCTTCAAATATAAAAGTAGGAGGAGAAGAAGTATATTTTATTGGATGATACTTTAGACTTATATAGATTTAGCTGTGGCAAGGTTATTAGTTGGACCAAACCCAGGGGTTGGTCATGTGCTGGATGGGTTTGAGTCATTGAATACCTGGACAGTCATGTGATATTAGTTTGTTGCCATTTCCGGTATGTCAAACAGTATATTGGAAAGGCACCAAATTGGGTGATGACTGGATGTTAAGTGAGTTGGCGGTAGCCAGAATACTTGTACATCCAGATCCTTAACACCCCCCTTAAGGGGTTACTCAGGTACATCAGGAGGGGGCTTTGTATTGACGGCTGCTGCCTGATGTTCCTGGAGTTGTTTACTAGTGGGCACCAACTGGGTCAAGTGTTCTCCTTTGCTAAGGCAAAGGCAGGATCTGTGGTACTTCTTGGTGATGGGCTCTTTGGCACCCTGGAACTTAACCAGGTAAGTGTTCCTGTCTGGTTGGTATCTGATGATTCTTCCTGGTCCCCTGTGTACTGAGTCTAGTTTCTTTCTGTTCCTGGCTAGGACCTAGACAGGGGAGTTGATGGGGAGTGGGTCCTCTGTTGAGGTTACCTTTTGAGTTTTGAGTCTCTTTATTTCAGCCAGTTTGGCTTTGAGGCATATGTGTTGTAGAGCTGGTTTCTGTTCTACTGTGGGAGGTTTCCTTGGGGGGATCTTTACATATGGCTGGTTATTATGGGTGACTATTTCTGGCTTGTACCCGTATGGTAGTTCAAACAGTGAGTAGCCTGTCCCTTGATTGGTACAAACCCAGGATACTAGTAATGCATGTTTCACGTATAGCAGCAGTGTGTCTTTGCTTTTCCATCCATTATTTTCTCCAGGGTTCTGATAAAGCTGCCGTTAAGGTGTTCAACTCTGCTATTGGCCTGTGGTCTGTAGGGCGAGGTTGTGGAGTGTTTGATGTTTTTTTGTTTTTAGATTGTTGTTTACTACGTGGCCTGTTAGCTCTTTTGCTCTATCTGTTATGATATAGTCTGAAGTGCCATAGTCTGCTATGATTGCTTTATTGATGAATTGATTTATTGTTTCTGCCTTGTGATCTTTTGTTACCCAGAAGATGGGCCAACATGTGGCAAAGTTGATGGCTACAATTAGAAAGCGTTGATTTTTTTTGGTTTCTGGGAAAGGTCCCACTACGTCCAGTCCCCAAACCATAAATGATTCAGGTACTGGGTTAACTGTTGGCTGTGGTGCCTTGGTGCTGGCGTATTTTTTACATACTGTACACTTTTTTAGAACATCAATTATGTCTTGCTTCAGGTTGGGCCACCATACTATCTCTTTCAGTGTGAGATATAGGTTGTTAGCCTTTGTGTGTCCTAGCAGACAATGGTGTCTTAGTATAATGTCAACTCTTTGTGCAAGTGGGATGTATGAAATGTGTTTATCTTTGATGATTTGGTATACCGTGCCATTTGATATGTGGAAATGTTTTTCATTCCTTACTAGCGTATTGTGGGTTAGTTGATGTGTGGAGGGGTCCTTTCCCTTTGCCTTGTACTCAGTGTTGTATAGGTTGGGCCAGTCAGGGTTCGGGTGGTCAGGGTGATCCTCTCTTGGCTGGCATAGCCTAGAGAGAGCATCAGCTGTGACCAGCTCTTCCCCTTTTTATATTGGATGTCCAGGTTAAGCTGTTCCAGCAAGGACATCCATCTGTCTTGGCGCTGCACAAGTGCGTTCTGAGTTTTGAAATAGATTAAGGATTTGTGGTCAGTTAGCACTCAGACGTTTAAGTGTCCTTTGAGGTAACATCTCCATTTCTTGCATGCGTGGTATATTGATAGCAATTCTTTATCATGTATTGGGTATCTCTGCTCAGTGTTTGTTAGTTTTCTGCTTTTTTAACATACTGACAGGAAGTCTTGCTGCCCTGGCTGACAGATGAGTAGGACTGCGCCAATGGCGGTGTCACTAGCGTCTGACTCAAGCTTGTAGCACCCGTTGTTATTAGGGTATTGCAAGATTGGTGCTTTGATCAAAGATTGCTTTAATAACTGGAAATTCTTGTCACAATCTGGAGTCCAGATGAATTTCTTTTTGGCATTACCTTTGGTTAGGTCATTGATTGGTGTGGTGAGCTTTCCACAGTCTTTGATGTATTTCCTTAGGTAAGCTATCATACCAAGAAAGCATCTAACTTGTTTCACAGAGGTGGGGCGTTGCATGTTATTTATGGCTTTTATTTTATCTGGGTATGCTTTGATGCCACTGTCAGAGACAATGTGGCCCAAGAACAAGAGTTCCTTTTCCATAAATTGGCACTTAATAGGCTTAGCATATAGTTTGTGCTTTGCAAGTTGATCAAGTGTCTTGCGGACATGCGTGAGGTGTTCCTCTTTTGTTTTTGAAAATATGATGATGTTGTCAAGGTAACATAATGTGTTTGAGAGACCGTTTAGCGCTTGGTTCATCATGGTGACAAACGTTGCAGGAGCGTTGGTCATCCCAAAGTTCATTACTTTACATTCAAACAACCCAAATTGCGTGCAGAACACAGTCTTTGGTATGTGTTTCTCTTTGACTTCAACTTGGTTGTAACTAGATGTGAGGTCAATTTTTGAGAAAAGTTTTGCTCCCTAGAGCCTTGCAAATAGGTCTTCAATGAGGGGAAGTGGGTATTTATTCTTTACTGTACTTGCGTTTAGTGCTCTGTAGTCAGTAACTAAGAAAAGAGATCCTTCTTTTTTCTTTACAAAGAAAACTGCTGCCCCCCACGGGGATTCAGACGGGCAAATGAATCCTTTGGCTAGGTTGTCCTCAATGTGGGCTTTAAGTGTTTGGGTCTCCATGGGGGAGATTCTGTAGAGGGGTGCAGGTTTGGGCATGGCTTTTCATAAGTCAATGCCATGTTTGACCTCTCGTTTGGGGGGTTACTCTGGGAGTTCTTCCTTGAATACATGAGCGTATTCAGTTAGGAGTGCCGCAAGTTCTGGGCATTGGATTTTTTGTGTTTGTATATTATTAAATTTGGAGTACCTAATTATGTGGAGAGTACTGTCTTTGGTTAGATGTTCAGAGTCATCTTGATTTATGACTTGGACAAATACTGTATCTCTTAGAATCAGGTTGTTGGGTTCTTTGAGAATGTTGAAATTGACTCCATTGCGTTTTATTGTCATGGTTTTTGTTTTCCAACATACGCTGGGATTCACTCAGGTGAACCAGTCCATGCCTGCTACAATGTTGTAGTTTATGTTGTTCATGAAAAGTCCTTTGATGGACGTTTGTATGCCTTGGAGGTCAATTCTGAAGGGAGTTGTTTTGCCTTTTAGTAGAACTTTTGATTTGTCTGCCATTCTGGCGTATTTGAAGTTGGATTTGACAACTGGTATTTTGTACTTGGTTACAAAAGGTTTGCTAACCATAGTGTGTTGTGCACCAGAGTCAAATAAAATTTTATGTGTATATGATTTGTAAGTGAATGGGTAGACAAGAAGTTGTGAGCAATCTTTAATTTTTACGTTCATAAAAATAGAGGATTGTGGGACACAGGGGATACAAGCAGCAAAGTTTGTGCCTTGGTACTTCTTCTTGTCATGTTGAGGGGAGACAGGGGCACTTAAGCCTGTTTCCTCTCCTCTTTTCCCTGTTCCTCTGTTTTGAGACCTTTGAGGTCAGAGAATGTGGGGTCAGATTTGTAGCGGGTTGCTACTTCAGCGTTGTTAACTTTGGCAGTGTCCTCTTTCTTGGGACGGGAGCAGTTTGCGCTTTGGCTAAAATTGTTGTTGTTACAATTGGAGTTGTCATTGTTATGGTTGGTATTTTGGCGGTTATTGCCATTGCTGTTTTCTCTGCTATTGCTGTTTGAGGCGCGGTTGCTGTTGCGTGCAGCATATTCCATGTTGGCGCGTTTTTCAGCGCGCTTGGCTTCAGCAATGAGCATGGGCATGGAGGTATTTGCTTCTGGGCGGATGAGGGTAGCAACAGAAGGTTTCATTCTGTTGATGAATGATGCTCTGGTGTGTACATTGTCAGCTTGTTCTGGGTTTTAGAATTTGCAACATATTTCTTCAAATTTGTTGGCGTAGGCTGCAATAGTGGTCTTTTGAGGAAGGTCACTGAGCTGTATTGCAATATCTTGAAGAGATTCAGTGACACAAAATTGTGGGTGATGTTGGCTTTGAACTCTTCCAAGTTGTCAAGCTGGTTGTTGGTTTGTGAGCCAACCCAGGTGGCAAACCAGTTAGCTGCGGCCTCATAAAGGCGCTTGCTGGCTTGCTAGACCCATTTCTCATGAGGGATGCAGCTGGCGCAGAATTTAGCAGCTGTGTGGTCTAGCCAGTTGATGAAGTTTTCTTTATTTTTGCCAAAGAACTTGTCAATACCAATGTATTTGGTGTTGGCAACTTCACCTGTGATAGGTGGTTGTGCGTTTGTTTGTGGTTGAAGAGAGCAATTGTATTGAATTATCTTGGCGCATGCTTTGGGCATGACCAGACCTTCAAATACAGTGCATCCACTAGAAATATCTTTGTCAATGTTGTGGGCGCAGAAGTACATTTTCCAGGTCTCCTGAGATGTGGCCTGGTTGAGTACGTGGGCAAAGGTGGGCGGGTTCTGTTCAGTCATTTTCTCTTTCATTGGCGTGGTCAAAAACCGTAGTGCTACCAGTGATAAGTAGCGCCTTTTGGGGAAGCTTTGAATATAAAAGTAGGAGGAGAAGAAGAAGTATATTTTATTAGATGATACTTTAGACTTATATAGATTTAGCTGTGGTGGGGTTATTAGTTGGACCAAACCCAGGGGCTGGTCATGTGCTGGATAGGTTTGAGTTGTTGGATACCTGGACAGTCATGTGATATTGGTTTGTTGCCATTTCTGGTATGTCAAACGGTATATTGAAAAGGCACCAAATTGGGCAATGACAGGATGTTAGGTGTGATGGCAATAGCCAGAATACTTGTACATCCAGAACCTCAAAAATATAATCTCAGTCTAAAAGATTATAAAACTCAGTCTTAAAACAAAACCAAAAATTAAGGAATTTATATTAAATTACAATAGATTTGGATTCACTTTGATTTTGTTTTTAGACTGAGTTGCATACATTTTTAGACTGAGATTATACATTTATCTCAACAGGTTTGAAAACTACTGTATTCACTTAATTGTAACTCTTCCACATATTTTTAAAATGATAAAATATTAAAGAATTATACTTAAAATATGCTTAAATTGAGGGTTAAAGCTCACTTGAACCTTAAAATCAATCTAAACAGCAATTAACTAAACGTCCTAACTTTAAACTATCATAAAATCCTAAATAATTAATCTTTTTAATTAAGAAAATGCAAAAATAAAGCTCTCAATATTATCTTTAGTTTTGTCAAATAAAAAATCTGTTGTATAGTAAAAAATAAGTTTATTTAGCTCTAAAGTGATCTACTTTTTATCATTAATGATAAGGAGTGCCTTTCAGAGAAGCTTCAGATATGGAATTGAGAAAGAAGAGAAGTATATTTTATTGGATAATACTTTAGACTTATATAGCTTTAGCTGTGGCGGAGATTTAGTTGAATCAAACCTAGGGGTTGGTCATGTGCGGGATGGGTTCAAGTCACTGGATACTTGGACAGTCATGTGATATTGCTTGGTTGCCATTTCTGGTATGTTGAACTGTATATTAGGAGGTCACCAAATCAGGCAATGACTGAATGTTAAGTGAGTTGGCGGTAGCCAGAATACTTGTACATCCAGATCCTTGACACCCCCCTTAAGGGGTTACTCTGGTACATCAGGAGGAGACTTTGTCTTGACAGCTGCCGCCTGATGTTCCTGGAGTTGTTTGCTAGTGGGAACCAACTGGGTCAAGTGTTCTCCTTTGCTAAGGCAAAGGCAGGATCTGTGGTACTTCTTGGTGATGGGCTCTTTGGCACCCTGAAACTTAACCAGGTAGGTGTTCCTGTCTGGTCTGTACTTGATGATTCTTCCTGATTCCCTGTGTACTGAGTATAGCTTCTTTCTGTTTCCAGCCAGGACCCAGACAGGGGAGTTGATGAGGAGTAGTTCCTCTGTAGAGGTTACCTTTTGTGTTTTGAGCCTTTTTATTTCTGCTATTTTAGATTTGAGGCGTATGTGTTGTAGAGTTGGTACTTGTTCTACTGTGGGGGAGTTTTACTGGGGGCATCTTTATGTATGGTTGATTGTTGCAGGTGACTATCTCTGGTTTGTATCTGTATGTTAGTTCAAACGGTGAGTAGCCTGTCCCTTTATTGGTGCAAACCCAGGATACTAATAATGAATGTTTCACTATAATGGCCATGTGTCTTTGGCTTTGCCATCCATTATTTTCTTGAGAGTTCTGATAAGGCTACTGTTTAGGCGTTTAACTCTGCTGTTGGCCTGTGGCCTGTAGGGCAAGGTTGTGGAATGTTTAATGTTTTTGGATTTTAAATTGTTGTTTACTATGTGACCTGATAACTCTGTTGCTCCATCAGTTATGATATAGTCTGGAGTGCCGTACTCAGCTATGATTGCTTTGTTAATGAATTGGTTTATTGTTTCTGCTTTATGGTCCTTTTTTGCCCAGCAGATGGGCCAGTGTGTAGCAAAGTCAATGGCTACAATTAGGAAACATTGATTTGTCTTAGTTTCTGGGATGGGGCCCACTATGTCCAGTCCCCAAACCTTGAATGGTTCAGGGTCAGGTACTGGGTTAATTGTTGGCTGGGGAGCCTTTGTGATGGCGTATTTCTCACACACTGTGCAATTTTCAGAACATCAATTATATCTTGTTTAATATTGGGCCAGAATACTATCTCTTTTAACGTGAGGTATAGGTTGTTAGCCTTTGTATGTCCTAGTAGGCGGTGATGTCTTAATATGGTGTCAACTCTTTATGCAAGTGGGATGTAGGAAACATGTTTGTCATTAATAATTTGGTATAAAGTGCCATTTGATACATGGAAATACTTTTATTCCTTACTAATGTATTGTGGATCAGTTGGTGTGTTGAGGGGTCTTTTTATTTGGTTTTATACTCAGTATCATATAGGTTTGGCCATTCAGGGTCCAGGTGGTCAGGATGATCCTCTCTTGGCTGACATAGTCTAAAGAGAGCATCAGCTGTGACCATATCTGCCCCCTTTTTGTATTGGATGTCCAAATTGAGCTGCTCCAGCAGGGACATCCATTTGGCTTGTTGCTGTGCAAGTGCGTTCTGAGTTTTGAAGTGGATTAAGGATTTATGGTCAGTTAGTACTTGGACATTTAAATGTCCTTCTAGGTAACATCTCCATTTCTTGCATACGTGATTTATTGCTAGCAATTCATTATTATGTATTGGGTACCTCTGCTCAGTGTTTGTTAGTTTTATACTTTTGTAACATACTGGCAGAAAGTCTTGCTGCACTGGCTGGCAGATGCGTAGGACTGCACCAATGGTGGTGTCACTGGCATCTGACTTGAGCTTGTAGCACCTGTTATCATTAGGGTATTGCAAGATTGGTGTTTTGATCAAAGCTTGTTTTAATAGTTGGAAACTCTTGTTGCATTCTGGTGTCCAGATGAATTTCTTTTTGGCATTACCCTTGGTTAATTAATTGATTGGTGCAGTGAGATTTTTCGCAGTCTTTGATATATTTCCTTAGATAAGCTACCATTCCGAGAAAGCATCTAACTTGTTTAACAGAGGTGGGGCGTTGTATGTTGTTTATGGTTTTTATTTTTTCTGGATCTGCTTTGATGCCACTGTCAGAGACAATGTGGCCCAAGAACATAAGTTCCTTTTCCATAAATTAGCATTTACTAGGTTTGGCGTAAAGTTTGTGCTTTATGAGTCAATTGAGTGTCTTGCGGACATGTGTGAGGTGTTCCTCTTTTGTTTTTGAGAATATAATGATATTTTCAAGGTAGCATAATGTATTTGAGAGGCCATTCAGAGCTTGGTTTATCATGGTGACAAACGTTGCAAGGGCGTTGGTTATCCCAAAGTTCATTACCCTACATTCAAAGGATCCAAATTGCGTACAGAACACAGTTTTTGGTATGTCCTTTTCTTTTACTTCAACTTGGCTATAACCTGAGGTGAGGTCAATCTTAGAGAAAAATTTGGCTCCAGAGAGTCTTGAAAACAGATCCTCTATGAGTGGAAGGGGATATTTATTCTTTACTGTGCTTGCATTTAGTGCTATTTAGTCAGTTACTAGACAAAGAATGCCTTCCTTTTTCTTTACAAAGAACACTGCTGCCTCCAACAGGGATTCAGACAGGCAAATGAATCCTTTGGCTAGGTTGTCCTCAATATGGGTCATGAGGGTTATGTCTCCATGGGCATATTCATTTAGGAGTGCTGTGAGTTCTGGGCATTGGATCTTGGTTGTTTGCATGTTATTGAATTCAGTGTACTTCATTATGTGGAGGGTACTATCTTTGATTAGATGTTCTGAGTCATCTTGGTTTATGACCTGGACAAATACTGTGTCTCTTAGAATGAGGTTGTTGGGTTCTTTGAGGATATTAAAATTGACTCTGTTGCATTTGATGGTCATGGTTTTTGTTTTTCAACATACGCTGGGGTTCACTCAGGTGAACCAGTCCATGCCTGCTACAATTTCATAGTTTATGTTGCTCATGACAAGTCCTTTGATGGACGTTTGTATGCCTTGGAGATCAATTATGAAGGGAGTTGTTTTGCTTTCAAGTAGAACCTTTGATTTGTCTGCCATTTTGGCGTATTTGAAGTTGGATTTGACAACTGGTATTTTGTACTTGGTTACAAAAGGTTTGCTAACCATAGTATGTCGTGCACCAGAGTCAAATAAAATTCTATGTGTATGTGGTTTTTAAGTGCATGGGTAGACAATGAAGTTGTGAGCAATATTTAATTTTTATGTTCATAAAAATGGAGGATTGCAGGACACGTGGGATACAAGCAGCAAAGTTTGTGCCTTGGTACAGTTTCTTGTTGTGTTGGGAGGAGACCAAATTGGGCAATGACTGGATGTTAAGTGAGTTGGCGGTAGCCAGAATACTTGTACATCCAGATCTTCAACATTATCAAAATAATATAATAAAATCTGGACTAAGCTCTTTTAAAAAACTTTTGCTTTAATATTAAGTATAGTATACATATTAATATTTGTGCACTAATAGAAATATAATATTCTTAGTTTATTTTGATAGCTTACAGTGTAAAATATTATTAATTTTTCATTGATTTATTACTGTTTTAAATATAAAATGTTGATTAGTTAATTTTTCAAAATCAAACTGTACTATGCTGCAACTTGGGCAGCATGTGTATTAAAAAATGACCTAATCCCTAAAATAATGAATCAGCTGTTCAGAGTACTCTAAATAACTCTGAAAGGCTTGAAGGACTACATGGTGTCTAACTCTGGCCCCTGGTCCTCACTCAGGCAGTCATATCTTACGTTATCAAGTTAACACCCATCTTATGGTTGGCATTACCCACTGGCCTGGCAGTACCATGTCCTGAGTCACCCAATGCCTCTACCTACGCCTGGCTTTATGAAACACAGGGGTTTGTAACAGCAGAGGAGTAAGCAAATGATCTGGAGATATTTGAGAAATTAAAAAAATAAAAACCAAAATCAACTCAAGATGACCAACAACCTTCACCTGATAAGTCAAGAGAAGTAATTCCTGTTAAGGGGCAACCAGAGAAAAAGATTAAGAAGGTATAAATAAATAAAATCAAATACAGTAGTTTTCAAACCTGTTGAGATAAACATATATTATTTAGTTTAGAACGCATGAACTCAGTCACAAAACGTATTTCAACTTGATAGATCTAAATAGAAGATAATTTCATGGAAAATGAGCGCTATTTAGCAAAAATGTCCAATTATACAACAACCCATTCAAACTGGGGACAAATGCTTAGAAATTCAACAAAAAATGTACCAAACACTAGAACACATGATTTTCAGTCACAGAACACATCTACTATGTTTACTATGTTTTTGGTGAACACATGAAACTCAGTCACAAAAGTTACAAACTTGATCCAACAATGAGCCTCAATAGCAACTAAAACAGACAATGTAAATATAAAATATCAAAACACATGAATGAATCAATAATACTGTTACCAACTTTTACTAATTAAGAATGCAATCTAGAATACAAAAAGGAAATAAATATTCTGAGTGTCTATTTTGGGATTAGAATCAATAAAAAATCAAATTTATCCAAACTCATGTTCAACAGTGCACATTCACAACCAAAAATAATTAATATAGAAATCTAAATATCTAATTTGAAATAAATAGTAGTGACTACAAGCTTTCATGCTACTATATATAGAGAGATAAAAATTATAATAAATACATTATATAGATAAACTGATTTTAATTTTATTTTATTTTTATACCAAAATGGACACATCCCAACAACAGAGCTTATCAGAATGGGTGTACACATGGTGTCTTTGTGCTTGGCTCAGACCAGACACACATCAGTTATTGCACCCTTTTTAACTTAATGAAATAAGCCTATTGAAAAAATGACATGCCATTGTTTTCAAGTCAGCGTTCTGATTTGCAAACAAAAATATCTTCTATTTTCAACAGGCTTATTTCATTAAGTGTTATTTTCACTCAAAAAACTCATACTAATAAAAAGCAATAAAAATTCTTTTAAAACAGAAAAGCAAAAAAGTATTTCTAGAAAATTAATTTTATTTAAAAATGTACTCCTTTTTGAGTCAGTCTTTGTGACAAATGGGGCCTGTGCTCTACCTTGCCACAAAGCCATTTGGCAGGGTGGAACAGGTCAGGCCCCAAACCACAGAGACCATAGCTGACAGGAACCAGTTACAGGCAGGAGACAGCTGCAGACTCTGGTAACTATTGCATAAAGTCAGAAGAATTGCAAATGAGAGTGAAATAATCTTGAAAAAGCTTAGCTGAAGCATTTCCTCAAACAGCAAGAGAAAAAAATATTGCATAAAAAATTATTTTTTTTGAAATTTAAAATCAAAATTCAAAATGTTGATTTTTATGCCAAACTGGGGGTTTTGTTGTTTTTTACTCCTTTATTATAGTTTTTTAGGAAACCAAGATAACTCTCAGGGATATATCATGGTAGGTATTTAGGACATTTTTTTAGAAAGTCCATAATGAATATGGAATGAGGGAGATGATTGGATAAATAACAGAAAAGAGGAAATCTGTTATCCAATAGATGGTTTTCAGAATCCAACTTTGTTAGTTGGATTTGTTACAGTTTCTCAGACATAAATGTCCAAATTTAGAAGCATGTACAGTGAAAATAATGCTTTGGTTCCCTGAATAGATTTTGGTGGATTCACTCCTGAAATCCACTATTTGCAATTTGAGTCCCAAAAATAATCATTTTTTTTCAAAAAATGAGTTGTTTTATGTTTGAGTTCATCACTTATGTGACTGAACCTCATTTGTTCTCTGTTTGTATAATATTTTCCACACACTCATAATCAAATTTGATATAGAATGCGTCAGCAAGTGACTGTATTGCGTGAGTTATGAATTTGAGTTCCATGCATTTGCTATCTCATTTTCAGAATTCAATATTTGACTTTATTTTTGTTTTAGGATTGACTAATTTTTGTTTTCTGGTCTAGATAAATGGAAGCTTTATTGAGTAAACTAACCTTCAACTGGTTCCAGTTGAAATACATTTTGTGACTGAGTTCATGCATTCTAAACTGAATAATATACATTTATATCAACATGTTTGAAAACAACTGTACTAACATTTTTTATTTAAGTGAACATGAAGATGTTGTACAATTCTTTTAAAAGCACATACAGCACATACCTTCTACAGTAACTATGATCCACAAATTGAGTGTCAGCTGGTTCTGACACCAGCATTCTGCTTAGAAATGTTAGAAAAACTAAAGCAAACATACACTATCATTAAAAATAAACTTGTCAAAGTCTAATTAACATCAGAAGACACCAAATGTCAGGGCCCAAAATGCCCTGGACAATCAGCTGGCCTTCCTAGAGACAAAACACCCCACAGCTTGGAAATCCTTACCAATTGTCTCCCAGAGCAAGAAAACCCCCTTTCAATTAACAAATGGCCTGGGATTTGAGAGGCACACAAGCCTCAAATCCCTGACTTCAATTCTATTATCAAAGTTGAGCCTCTTAATTATTGGGAAATAATACATCAGGAGCACAATTTTTTGATTGCACAATTGCTTGTGGGTTCTATAAATAACTGTGGTACCTTGACATGCTGCAGTTAAAGAAATGTTCATGTTATAACAACCAATTAGCATCCACTTCCAGGCCCAAGTACACAATTTCCGGTCAAAATTGTAAGCTTAACTGAGAATGATGTCATCAGATCTCTGGTGGCACTAAAGGCCACAAAATTACCAGTAAGTATAAGTAGTGAGGAGGAGAAGTCCTCATCACTGTTGACATATTAAAAATAAACAACTTTATGCTCAGGATTCATTATTTTCTTGCAAGAACTATCTACTTTTGCACCAATATAACTATTCTGTTTGTATTTATTTATAACTCCACTACACTTTACAACCTCATGTATCTGCTCCCTCCTGGCCACCAAGAGTGATCATTTTGCCCTCCATGCTGGATATTCCTCCTACTCCCCCCTGCCAACTGTGCCTCCTGCCCAGGACTTCAGTAAGTTGGGGTTTGTCTATATCACAGTATTAGAGCTGGGTAATCAGTTTGTGCTTCATACTGGGAGTTAGCGTTCCATAGCTACTGCAGTCAACTATCTGGTCAGAATTGTGTCTATTGTGTACTTGGCCTTCCAGGCCTTGCCTGCCTCCCCTGTGGGAGTCCAGCCAACTCTGGTATGGGCCATGGCACCAAATGACAGTTTGCAGCTCTGGCTGTGGCCCCAAAGATCTACCTCAACCAATGTGCTCTGCCCCTCAACTTCTGCAAGCCCTTCATTCTCCTTGTCTGGGACTTCATTAATACCATATCATATCACAACATACCAGAAATAGAGAGAGGAAAAATAAGTCAAAATTTCTTCTCTGCCCAAGTACACACTATTGCACATCCTAGATAATTTTAAAGAAAAAGGATCTAACCTTACCAATAGTTCCTCCACTGCCCTGTCCTGCGTCATGGGTGTCCTTGGAGACTTTGGGGCCTCCTGATGCCCCAATAATACTGACATACCCCTTACTAGGAAAATCTTTTGCAATAACCTCCCAAAAAATAATATTAGTACTCTCTACAATAAATTATGTAAGTTATTTGCCCTGAAAACAGGACAGAGACTTCAATTAATTGTTTACCTAGGTTTTTCATATTAATGGGTATTAAAGCAGAGGCTTTTAATGCTATTGATATTATAACTAAACTAGACAAAATACAACATTATATAGGTGGAAAAAGGATTGCACCTGGTTACAGATCAATTGAGCATGTTATTTAAGACACAGTTATTTTTGCCATCACCTATGTAATTTCAGCTTCACCAGAAAAGACCCTTCTATCCAATTGTATCAAAGTGTTGCTGTATTCAAGTTGCAGCAAGTTATATAGTCTGGGAGACATATCAACATACACCTTAGCCATAAAAATTTCCAGTTCATTTCAAAACAGGTCCTAGAATTCCACCAATCAAATTCCCAATAAATCTCATTAAATAATATTCAAATTTCAATCTACTTATATATAAATTTCATTAAAATATAAAATATTTAAAATATTTATCTAAAATAAATAAATATTAAAATAATAAATTTTTCACTCATTCATTCTTCTTTGCTTTGTTAATTTTTATTATACCTGACAGTATATCATGCAGAATTATAAAAAGTATGTTGCTACAAATTAAACTAAATAAAAACAAATATTAAAAAATAAAATACAAAAAATAAAGGAGAAGCCACCTATTTAATTGATTGAATTATTAGTAAGGCACACAGGGATAAACAAATAAGCATGCACATAGAACTAGGCCACAGTCTCAGCTGGAAGGGTATGAAACCTGACCTGTAGCAAACTAAATAAGTCTTTGGGCCCAGAGGGTGTCCTCTGCTTGACAACTTGCTTGAGCCACCCAAATACCTCCTTGATTGGATTCAGGAATGGGAAATAGACAGGAAGAAACAATAGGCACATAGACGCTATGGCCAATCACTGTTGGCTAATTTCCATGCCTGTTTCAATCATTGAATTTATCAAGAATATCAGCAAACTTGCAGAGCCCAGTATTATACAACCCAATGATATTGATGAACCCTGTCAAGGATCCATCTTGTGGTAGATTCCTGAGAACTTGTGGGCAGACAGCCCACAAGCCCAGAAGGAAGGGCCCACCGCAGGATGGGGGGTAACTTTACAATGTAGGATAGTGATTTCCTGAGGATAGCCCAGGGTCTGCTGGTGGGCACCATAGAATTGATTAAGCCAGTGAGGGTGATGCACATGACTCCAAATATCTGGGTGGAGGTGGAATCACTAGTGGCAACAGATTCTTGCGGGCAGTTGGGCTGCAGGGTCAAGAGAGGGGTCATTGGTACCAAATACACAGGCAGGTAGTTACATTTGTTGTAAAATAGCAAAGGTTGCACAGTGATACAAGTTCTTTCATAACTAATAAGCTCTGTTTCTCTGGTAAAGGCTTCTGGGTCATAAATTAAGATCATCTCTAAGATAAACTCTGAATAATCTGGGGTTGGAGGATACTCTGTAAAATGAACCAGGCTGTGGTGAGCTCCTGGAGGACAGAATAACTTGGGAGGTTGGTCCGCGTTTCTTGGGCTTGGTGGGAAACAGGGACAGGCCCAGTAAGATTAAATTGAAAATGGTAAAGTGCTAAAAGGATGTAGGGTAAGACCTGCGTGAACCAAAGGTTCATAACACTATATTGTAAGAATGGCAATGAACATCTTCCCGTCATCTCCTGGGTATAAGTATGCTCATCAAAACTGTGAAAACCTTTTCAAATTCTTGTGGTCCAGGTGGTAGCATTTAACAGGGTTTGGAAATTCCTGGCAGCATCCAACATATAAAATTCATCATTGGATGGGCTAGGACAGGGAATATGTATTTTCTTCTTTGAGACATGGTATTTTTCATCATTTGGCGGCCCTTGTTCTTGGGGGAAATTTCTGCAGTACTCCATTGGTGGTGGCCCAAGTTATTACAGGGATATTGCTTGGGTTAGAGCTCCTATTGACTAGGCTAAGAGGATCCTTCAGAGAGAAGTATTCAATCATAGAAGGTGCTACACTGGTGGGTATCAGAGTTTTCTCCAAAGTCAAATATATTTCTGATTCAAGCCCAAAAAACTCAGGTGGCCTGCAGGGCCCCAGGGTTTGAATCTAATAATTGGGGGCATTACTTTCTAATTGATAGCAGGAGTTTGTTGCTTGTGACAAACCCTGTGCTAGTTAGCCTGAGGTGCTCTCAAACCAATTAGAGAAATTTGATGAAGGTCTCACTATTATGGGAACCCTTGATTATCTGGTACAATTAAATTCCAAGGGGACCAAGAAGAGTTACCATTGAGTAGGTAATAGCACAAACAGACACACATCAGGATACACCATCCTTGGCACCTTTAAGCACATTGATGCAAGCATTTCACGTGAATTACACAAAGGACAATCCATCAATATAGTAGAGTTTTACCATGCCCTTGCCTTTTAGTGCAGTGTACGTCTTTGTGTATTTATGATAGGCCTTAGTAATCATTGGGCTATTACAATTTTATAGGGGATATCACAAGTTTTTTTCAGAAAAACATCAATCCTCTGACCATACAATAGTAAAATAAAACTGAGGCCTTGATTCCAAAAACAGATTTAACCATGGTATGTATATTTTCCAGTTCAAGATGGCAGTTTTAGGTAATCCACTATTTTATTTCCCAGATGTGCTTCTTATTTAGGGTGATCAACTTGTGCTTAGGTTTCTCCATAAGGAGAGTTCTGATGGGTTTCAGGTAATTACTATACAGCCTATGTGCTGATTTTACCAACACACTAACAGTTTCTGCAACCTTCTTGTTATCACAAGTGTCTGTGATAAGATTGATAAGAGTTTTGTGTGTGAAATCTGTGATCAGAATGTTCTTGGGGTTTTAGAGGTAGGCAACACCTCATCAGGGTTTTAAGACACACATCATATGCACCTGGCTATAAAACACAGTGATTTTTTTGAGCATCTGCTATCCCTTCAAAGTTCAATAGTACTGTGGCTCCTCATTGTTGTCTTTTTCTTTACCATCACTCACATAAGGCTCATATGTGGTCTTGAGAATAGGCTTTATGCTTTTATAAGACTGACAGGAATACCATCTTAGTGGTTCACAGGTTCATATATGTAAAGTTACGCTTTGACCTTGGGCCTCTACTTCAATCCTCACAAAATTCTTGGGGATCTCTGCCAACTTACACCTGGATATTTCCCAAATTTTTTAAGAAAACCCCAAGAAAGTTCCTCACACTATTAATTACAGAATTAGTTTGAAATACCCCCACCTAACCCACCCAATAGACACCTCTGGTTAAATATCATGTGCAAGAGCAGCCGGGAGCAGTGGTAATTGCATTCAAGACAGGTTCTTCAGTTTGTAGTTGAGTCAGTTTTCCCTTTGATTTTGTCTATTTAAATTTTCCAGATTTTCCTGCCTCAAGAGATGCATCCATGTTCCTTAATATCATTGGTCAATCAGTTTTTGGACATTCAACTTCTCATTTAAATTACATCCCCTTCCTTTAAATGAATGCAAGAGTTTTGAAAGACCTTGCTTCATCATTCTCTACTCTAATAAAGCTCAAAATTTGTTGGTCTAATTTGGCCATTTGGTTTTTTCTGTTGCTTTTGGTGTTCAGTTAATTCCTTCTACCCTTTGGCCTCCCAGGAATTGTTGGTGAAAACCTCTTGGTTGTTGCTGAAACTGCAATTTTATTGTGGCTGAGAGCTTGGTTTTATTTCCTCTTAACCTGCTCCCCAATTCTTGCAATATACCAAGGAAACTATCTCAGTAGTGGTGTTGTTCTCTCTTCTAGTAGTTGTGACTTTGATGGCCTTCCTGGACAGCCTTAGAACTCTGAAGTTAATAATACCTGTTCTACCAGTCTGGGTGCTCTGGGTTTGTTGCTGGGTCTGTGTGGCTTGGGTTTCACTCCCTGACTCAGAGTTGCTCTCACCTTCCACTTTCTGGACTATGACCACTCTGTTCTTTGACTCATGAGGGCTTTATATCTGTGGTGTACTCCTTCAGCTCCTTGACTCTGTTGTTATGATGTATTCCTTTTGGTATAAAAGGAAATTAAAAATAAAATTAAATCAGTTTAAATATATATAATTTAATGTATTTTTTGTTCATATATAGTGGAATAAAAGGTTTAGTATTAACATCTATTCCACATCAGATTTTGAAATTTCCATATTAATTATTTTTGGTTGTAAATGTGCACTTTAACCATATGTATTGATAAATATTATTTTTTGATAATTTTAATCCCAAAACAGACAATCATAATGTTTATTGTAACTTTCACCTATAGCCTGTATAGTTAATTAGGATTTAATGGTGACAGTGTGAGAACTTTATTAGTTTATTTTAATATTTGATGCTTTTGCTATCAGTTTCAGTTGCTATGGGGGTTTATTGTTGGATCAAGTTTTTCACTTTAGTGACTGAGCTAGTTTTGTTTTAAAAAAACTACATTAAACATATCAGCCTTGTTTTGTGACTGAAATCAATTAGTTACAGTGAGTGGAATACTTTTTGTTGAGACATCATTTATTTGTTCTCAGTTTACATAACTTGTTGAGTGTCTGGACATTTTCCAAATAACACAATTCTATGTGGAATTAGCTCTTATTTCTATCAAAAAAGTTGAAATTCATTAGGTGAATGAACCAATCTGTTATAAAATAACCATTTTTGTTTATCTCAACAGGTTGTAAAACTGCTGTATGCAGCTAAATCATATCCTGTATCTTGTCAGAAATATTCTTTAGTTTGCTTAAACTAAGCTATCATTATAGCTTTATATAAAATATAATGAAAATGAAACTTTATAAAAAGACCATAGTTTAAAAATTAGTTTTTGTATATTTTTATATTTGTTATTTTATCTAATAAAGTTAAAATGTTACAGTAGTTTTAAAAGCTATGACAACAACCAAAAATACCTCAGATTTAAACAAAAATGATTTCAGATTTAAACAAAATCCAACTATCAGGTTATAATATACACTCTGTTAACAGGGATTCTTGGTGTTAATGGGTGAAATGGGTCAACACAGCAAAGAAGCGCTCATGCACAAAGCAAAACCATTCAAAATATAATCTGAAATACATTGATTCACAAAAAATGCGCGTTGTAAAACCAGAAACAAATAATTAAGAAATAAAAAATCTATAATTGGGATATTGGGTGGGAAAAATATTAATTGAATATCCATATTCAGATAAAAGCAAAAATTAAAATTAGGGAGTAACTTAATTGAATTTATTTAATATTTTATTAAATTCTCAAAATGGAAGGAACATAGCAACATACTACCATTGCACCTGTTGTGCGCTGCGGTTGCAGTTGCCCCTGCAAGTAAAAAAATAGAGTTGTGCAACACAAATGCCTACTCAGGAAGGAGACGGGAGAGGAGAGTTTGATAGTGACACTGCACTGAAACAGCTGGTTTGAGGAGCACAAGCTACTAGGGTGCAGAGCATAAACCCTCAGGTCCCCAAGATGACCTGGAAGCCCACCAAGGTTACCTTCACCAAGAAAGTTAGAGACAAGGAGGTAGAACTTACTTCATACATTTTTGACGTTGTGTACTGGCAAGAGTCAGTCCCGTCAGCCATGCTGGAGAAGGTGAAGCCTGTACTTGATACTAGCTAAGAGTCCTACGTCAGTGATGGCAATCCGGAGGAGGACAAGGAGCCTGAGTTCTATCAAACTGATGAGAGACAGTTAGTTCTCAAAAAGGTTGCAGCCTTCTACACCAAGGTACCCATGCCCTGTGTTATGCCCAATGCCAACAAACCAATCCCCACTGCTAAAAAGCCCACCCAGAAGCGCATCCCTGACATCAAAAACATCATCCTGCTTAAGCTAATGCATGAATTGGGTGATTACAAGGTGGCCGCAACCATTGTTAGGGTGGATCCCAAGTACACCTTGAAGAGATACAACATATTCATCAATACTGGCTGAGTCCTTGCCGCGGAGAAATCCTTGCACATTTCTACCATGCTCACTAAGGAGCACAAATGGGCAATCTGCCAGTGAATAACATGGGACTACCATCTTGAACTGGCAAATATACAGGCCATGGTCAAATCTACTTTTGGGGTTGATGCCTCAATTTCCTTTTACTACCATCTGGTCAAGGGAATGCTCTTTTCCTGGAAAAAAGCCCTCCCCCCCCCCCCCCCCCCCCCCCCCCCCCCCCCCCCCCCCCCCCCCCCCCCCCCCCCCCCCCCCCTCTTTCCCCCCCCCCCCCCCCCCCCTTCCCTTTTTCCCCCCCCCCCCCCCCCCCCTTGGGGTATCCACATACAATTGTAATAGCCCAGCTAATGTTGAGACCTGGAAAAAATACACAGAGGCGTACACTGCCCTCAAAGCCAAGGGGACAGTCAAATTCTACTACATTAACAAATCAGCATTTGCCTCGTCAATGCACCATGGGTATGGGTATATCCCCAAAGGCTCAAATGACAGGATGACTTGGCGTGCTGCCGCTGCGCCACAGCCTATTCAATAGTGGCTCTCCTCAGTCCAAAGGGGGTCAAGCTGTACCAAATGATACTGGGATCTCACAATAGCTGGTCCTTCCTATCATTCCTCCAATTGACCCAGGAGCACCTGAGGCGCATGAGCCCGGGCTTCATCAACGTTGTAAATTCACTGCCACCCCTGGCATTGGATTGTAAAATCTTCCCCTGTTGACAAAGAAAGGGACAAAAACAGCCAACCCCCCTTTTTTTTGTGGATTTGAAAACTTGTTGATGAGGGGTTTTTTTTGGTCTTCCCTGCAAATTTCTTTCCTTTTTTGTTCCTTCTTTTGAGAAATTTTGGTTTTTTTGTTTAATTTTTTTTTTTTTGTTTTATTTCAAAAAATTAAATGCGCAAAAACCCCCCCTATTTTTTTTTTTAAAAAAAAAAAAATAAATTTTAAAAAATTTTTTTTTTTTTTTTTTTGGTTTCCCCCCCCCCCCCCCCCCCCCCCCCTCCCCCCCCCCCCCCCCCCCCCCCCCGTTCACAAACGTAATTGTGCTGGACAATGTTGGTCTCCATAAGGTAGCAGATATTCTTGAGGAATTTCCATCAATTTTGTCAGGGACCCACTTGATAGGGAACAAGTTCCCTACCTGGTGGGCCAAAGCCCCTAAGTTGAGCCCTACTATTACTGATTCAATGGGTACTGTGATCATGGCAAGATGGCCTAAGTGGCCCAGATAGGCAAATCTTCCCAGAATAGAGCTCAAGCAACCTAGCAGGTAATATCCCATCACATAGGTTAACAGGTAGAATGAAGCATTGGGTCTAACCAGCAAAGGTTCTGCTGGAGGAGGAGGAGGAGTGGAAGAACAACCATAGTGGAATTTGCACCCCCAGTGATCAGAGGGGTATTTAAACCAACCATGGGCAAGGGATTCCTTATGATGAAAATTTTCTGGGGATCAATTGTTCCATTCAGTAGTTGGTGTTGGGTTCTCCAAGGCTAGCACCACAGGCAAGAAGGAAGCTAGAAACCAGAACAGGAATAAAATTCCTTTCATGGTTTCAAAATAAAAATCAAAAGATAAGTGTGGGCAGAGATAGAGTAGAAATAATTCTTTATTGTTGGAACAAGTAATATTTGTAAGGATTGCTCACTTAAATACCCCATAATAGGGGGTGGAACATTTAAGAGGTTCAATAAATGGAAGGGGATTTACTATGAAGTCTCAGTAAAATTATGGCTTAAGTGATCATCTTTACCATTTGAAGTTCTACCTGTAACTTAATAATATGGCTTATTAATCTTAAGACCCAGAGGAAACAAGAGGAAGCCACAAGGTTCACCACAATTAAGCAGTTCTTCTGAAGAACATGGTCAAATATCAAATGCGGAGCCTGCTTCATGTATAGAGTGAGTGGCTCAGAGAGCAGCAAAGATAATAGAAGTAGCCAATCACCTTCCAAGCGGTAAGTGAAATGTTTAAGAGTGCTATTAACAATTGCAGACTTAAGGTTGAAAGCGGAAAAGAAGCTTGAATCAAAGGAAGTAATATAAATTGGTAATTTAACTTGCATTATTGATTGTAAACTAATGTTTGACCTCTCTTTAGGGTTTCAAGTTCAATCCCTGTCTGGTACTAAGCCAGGGTTATCCTTAGTCTTAAAATTATGATTGTTAATCTGCTTTGACTTTGTGTCATTAACCATAGTATCTAAAAGATTAATGGAGGCAGGGAAGAAATCCATGACAAATTAACACTAGCATTGGAGTGGGTCTCCAGCAATTGGCCACAGCAGATTTGCGCCTTCTCTTCCTCCCTGCCTATTTGCCCTTCCTAAATCCCATTGAGGACGTCTTTGGGTGGCTTAAGAAAGTTGTCAAGCAAGGAGCCCTAACTGGGACAAAGGACCTGTTTGATTTGCTGTAGGCCAGGATCCACACTCTCCCAACTGAGACTGTGGCCAAATTCTATGGCCACACTGATTTTTTTTATCCCTGCGTGCCTAGCCAAACAGCCAATCAATTAAAGGCTTAGCGTGTCCAATTTTTTATATTCTCTAATCTACTATTTAAGATTTATTAATTAACATTTTATATTTAGAAGCTTCCAAGCCCACAATCACATTCAGCAAGACCATCAATGGGTAATTAATTTATTTTTTTTATATTATATTTTTTGTTATGTCATCTGAGGTTATCCCAAACACTTGATACTGGATTACGCAAATATATTTATATCCCTTTTGTCAAATAAATATAAAAATCAAATTAAAAAAATTAAATATAAATTGTACAAATTAGAATTTATTTTATTAACATATAATTTTATGCTTTTATGAAAACTGTTTCTGCAATATATTTTTCAGAACTTGTTTGCTAAAATAAAAATTGTAAAAATTTATTATAATAAAAATAATATAGATTGTAATGAAATTTATTGGAATCATATTTTTTATTATGTGCGCCTATAATGAGTCCTTTGATATGTACCCACCTGGCAATGGAGGTGGCGCACAACCTCCACTGTCACACTGTATATGGTGAATACACCCTGGTTAAAATACTCCTGCCTGCTGGTGAAAGAGAGTACAACCAGGTGAGAGTGAAGCAGCAGCTTCTCTGGCAGGGCTGCAGAACAGTAAATTCCAGCCAGGATCAGGGCGTCCTGGATAATGTGGTCCACCAAGTTGTAGCCAGGGGGGACCTTCTTCCCATCCAGGGAGAGCCTGGACTTGTTGATCCCTAGGTGGGCCCCATCAAGATCCTCTACAGATGCGCTCATCCCGAAGTAAAAGAGATACCCCAGGTAAACCACCAGATGAAGCCTTTGTCCAGCAAAGGCTTCTGTAAACGTGCACAATTTATTAAAAACAGCACTGATCTTCTTCTTGTGCTTAGTCTTGCAAAAGTGAGCTCCATTGCTGGAGGGACCCCTGTCTTGTTGGCACTCCAGGACAGCCCAAAGTTTACCAGGAGGGTCTTAGTCTTCTTTACGGCTGTTGCATCTGCAACAGCCAATTTACCCACTGTGCGCCCAAAGTTCTCCAACAGGTAAGACAGGGTGTGCTCCACTGGGAAGCAGAAGCAAGCAGCCACGTGAGCCTGACCCATCTCTGGTATATTCTTAAATGGGAGCGTTGCCAGGACGTCCTAAACAAGCTCAATGTAGTTTACACAGTAAACTCTACTGAGGGCCACCAGGTCCAGGTGGAACAATTGGGCATCCTTGTAGGCAGTAACTGCCCTCTCAGATGCCCCTTCATAATGCGTCAGCCCAGCTAGCGCGTCCCTTGTCATTGGGAAGGATCCGTGTTTTTTTGTCTTCAAGCTCCTGCAAGAAAGGGGGGACAGATAGAGCTGCCTAGCCACGTGATTGGCGTAGTTGGCATAGAAGGTGGGGGGACAAAAGGGACCAGGACCTGGTGGAGTTCATCATCTACGTTTTCTAAGAAAAAAGGTAAGTATTTTGAAAATTTATTAATTTTATTTTTTAGGTTACCTTCTTGTGTTTCTTCCTTGCCCGCAGCCTTGGCCGGCTTGGCCATTCTTGGCGCAAGAAGTTGAGTGGGCAACTCTGTGTCCTCTTTCCTGGAGCGCTTGGCCGGCTTGAGATGGGCATACATTTCAGGGTCATCCGTCCAGACAGACGGCGCAGAGAGGGCAAATGACTTGAACTGGAGGCCCTCAACTACAGTTTTTTGAATATTTAGTAATTGCTCAATTGTCTTCTCCGGGGTGTCTGGTATTTTGGTCATAAGGGCCTTTGCGGACACCTTGTCTATTTTGTCTCCATCAAGGACAGCATAATTAACTCTTGCTTTGACCTTGCAGTCAATTTCTTTGATCTTTGCAATTACAGAGTCAAGGTCCTTCAATAGCTTTCCAATTCTCTCATTGATTTTTTACTAACCTTTCCATATGTTTTTATAGCTTTCACCCCAATAAAATCTGTATTATTCTGATACTAATTGCCTCTTTGTTTATTCCTGTTTGTTTTCCCATTTGATAAACTATCCCATCTTTTTACCCATTGTGCATATGTTTTACGCTCATCTCAATATGTGTTGTTTGCTTTGTGTTGGCATTGTTTCCTTAATTGCCATATTATTTTTAGCACTTTGCACAGCCCTTTATGAAAATATTAACAACAATTTGGTGATCAACTAAATTTGAATTAGAAAATTATAGGTTAATTTTTCACAAGGGGTTGTGCAAAGTGCTAAAAATAACTGTGTTCTGGATCTAGATACATGGCATAGTAAATATATGATTTTATAGAAATAGGCTGAACATAAAGAATAAAACCAACTATAAACAAAGAGAACATGAACAATTGAAATTTGAAATAAAGATAATATAAATAGAAAATGTTTGGTGACAGGGGGTTTATTGGGGCGGGGAAGAGTGATGCTTGGTAGGAAGAATAGCGCAGGAAGGAAGACGTAGAAGCAGTGCTGGCCTGGGGGTCTGGGATTGGGTGGGTTGGGCTTGCGGGTGAGGGGTGTTGGTGGCGGGGGTGGAGGTAGGAGGATTGCGCGTGATGGCCGTCATATACTGTTGTTGGTATTCCTTGTCTGTCATTGGCTGGATGGGCTGGTAGGTGGCAGTGGCACGTGGTGGGAGGTGCTTATTCTTATGTGATTGGTTGCCCATGTTCACGTGGAAGACAATTTGGTTAAACAAGTCAACCACCATTTGGTGACCAAAGAGAGAATTGTGGTCAAGGACCCCAAGATAGAGGTTGTTAAAAGCCTGAGGGCAACACTCCTGGAGTGTATCTCCAATAATAAAGAACACAAAATCAGCCAGATGGATGTCAGCGTGACCAACTGGGTACAAGGAGGCCTGGTGCCCGTGTTCCTGGATGGCCTCAAGGCAGGTGGAGCTACCCTCTATCTGGTGGCTTAAGAAAACCCGGTGCTTGGAATTCAAGCCATCCCAGGAGTTGAGTAATTCACTGAGGATGTGGCTGTACTTGTAGCCATCAGTGAAATCTGGGGTTTTCCAATAGTAGACAAAACCCTTGGCTGAAACAGCCAGAAATGCACCAATGAACGTCCCCTTCTTGACCTTCTTCCTCCCTTTTTGAGTGACAGCTCTTCCTTGTACGCCAAAATTGTTGAAAGTTATTGATAGCTTATAATATGAGACAAACATGACGTCATCTGATAGACTTGTCAAGCATTAGACCAGGGTTGATTTGATGCCAAGATCATACAGGGAATCCTCAGCGCCATCCCATTAGTTGCCGGCAACATTGATAAGAACCTGTATTGAAGCCACCTTTCTGTGCATCCAGAGCTGCACCATGTGTTTGGAAACCCATATGTTGTGGTGTGCAAGTTGTTTGCGGACCTGGGTCAAGGGAAGCTTGGGGTCCCGCTGGAGAAGGTCAAGCATGATTAGGTATGCCTCATTAATTTGGGACTCAGGGGCCTTCTTGGGCTTTTTGGCTATCCCAATCAGATTCCCCCTGTTCATCAGGTTGTTGAATTCCCACATGACAGTAGCTTGGGTAAATTGTAACTGGGTGGCAATCTGTTCCCAGGACAGACCCTGTAGATTCAGTGCCACAATTTCCTGAAGAATGTGGGTGGTAATGATTTGTTGTTTGGGGCGCTGGGCCGGGGGAGCTGAAGCCTGATTGGCTGAGGGGGGGGCAGGTTGGCCAGTGGCAGGAAGTTGTTCCAAATCAAGGTTGCCATCCTGATTGGTTGGTTGACGGACAGCTTGTGCGGGGGCGGGTACGGGAGCGGGGGCAGAGCTAGACACAAAGTGACTATTGAACAAGTCAAAGCCATATGGGTTGGGAGTCAGTAACAGGTCAGCTTCCTTGTTACCTGCCTCAAAGGCTTGGGTATAAACAGGTGCCTCCACGTTCTGAGCCTCGCCTCCATTGAAGCTGGCTTGGCTGCTGGCTGCTGACACTGTCAAAGATATTGCTGTTAAAAACCATTGTAAAAAACCCAGGATAAAATCACTAAAAGTAGAAGTTTAAAATTATATGATTTATTTTTATTGTAATCATCATTCCATATTTGGAAGGTTCTAAAAACCATTATACACAAATCTGGAGCCATGAAAATGAATAAAATGCCTCTGTTCCTAAATTGGATAGCTGTTGATTGGCTGTTAAACTGTTATATTTCTATTTTAGGCTGCTCACACTACACATCTTGTGTGACTCCATTTTGTTTCATGCTTGTTGAATCTCACTTCTAGATTGCCCAAATTTTGTTTCATTTTAGTCCTTCTGTTTGTGCCTCATATGAATCCTGATTGGATTATAATATACTCTGGGATGGCATCCATCCATCTCACTTGTTGTGTCAGTTCATTTTGTTTGTGGTTTAAACAACATCACTTGATGTTTGATATCATTTTGTATAATGGGCTAGTGAAATTTTTTTGTTTGACAGTTCATTTATTAACTAATTTTTTTAAATTAATTGAATCCTTAATCTTGCCCAACTTGGATTTTGTTTAAATATGAAACCATTTTGTTTAATTCCAAGGTATTTTTGGTTGTTGCCATAGCTTTTAAATCTACTGTATTAATAGCTGTATGTATTTTGGCTTCAAAGTTAACTTCCACAAAATTGATTTTTGCACTTTGACCTTTGATATTTTTGATTTTTCACTTTTGGGAGGTCCCATTTTTGATTTCTGCACTTACAACCTAAAAAACTTTGACCTAAAGATCCTCCCACAGGGTATATTGGTTCTTAATGCCCTGCATACATTAAAAATTGATGTGGCACACCCAACATAGCTCCAGTTAAGATATTCATTCTCAATCTATCCAGATCAGCAGGGGGCTGGGCATGATTGACCATGTTTAACACTGCAGACACATGTGGGAGAAGATTCTTTGAGAGCTGTTGAAATCACATGTGGAATCCTCAGCAGCTGGGAGGGCAGTGAGCTGGGATAGAGCCCTTAAGATTTCTAACCCATCAAATTCAAATTACGACATTGTACTTTTACTTGTAAGCAGTATACAACAACTAAGGATATACCAGATCACTGGCATAGATGCCTTTTAATAATGAGGGCCAATGGCTGGGAGGTAAATAAGAGTCTATGCCCTCAGGGACCTCCAGATTGGGAGCTCAAAGAACTTTACCTGAGGGACTGAAACAAACAGAATAACAGCAACTTGGACTGTGCAAGCGTGATAATTAAAAGAGAGGAGAAGGTGTCAATATGCAGGAAGAAGGTGATCAAAAGCCCCAAGCCCAGACCTGAACTGCTAAAGATGATTAAGGAATGGAAAGAGGCAGATTACCTGGTGACAATTTCTCCCAAACAGATGAGAATGCTCACTCGTATCCCAATGGTGACCACAGATGCTCAGACACTAACCTGGAGGCTATCTAATGAAGCATTATGAATGGAGACAACCTTTCTGGTAGACCATCCCATTTGGCAATGTGGCCTCTGTGCCTATCAGAATGCAGACCTAGATCACAAATTCTTTGGATGTGTGGTAACAACCTGCTTCTGGAGGGAGGTTGCTGTGATGCTTGATTTATCTGTTAGATTCAGCCCAAAATTTAATATTTTCTTTACGAGAGGCCTGAGAAGAGAACCAATAGTGATAAGAGCAGTGGTGTACCACCTGGCTTTGTGGACCATACACACCACCAGAACAAGTGTTATATCTGACAGCGGGCCTAATTGAGTGGCCATCATGGAATAGAAGTATCAACCCTGATGGAGGATACAATGATGCCTACAGATAAGTTTAAACACACAGTCCAAGGTAATAGGAAACACATGGACACCATTGTTGAATATTCCCAGCTGGCAATAGACGGAGAAATTCAATGGAAGGACAGGCACTCAGAGGGCCTCTGATATACAACCCCACTTTGTTAACAATCCCACTTCCCTCCCCCAAGGTTGTGTCTCTTTTAGATGCCACCTCTAAACCTTAATAAAATTTGTTTTCCCCCTAAAAAATAGAAAAATTGAACCCACCTCAATAGTGATATATTTTTTGCTATTAAAATTACACCTGATTTAAAGTCGTCTGTGAGAATGTAAACACTTGGCACGCTATTTCAAGCAGTGTTTCCATCCATTTAATATTTTCAACAGCAAATAAGTGTCACTCTGATATTAAATACGCAAGTCTTAAGAAAACCTAGCATCCATTTTAACTGGAGCTTGATGCAGTTCGAACTGTCTCTTGGCGGTGCTCGCTTATTAAGGATGATCGTCTCCATGAAATTTGAGGGTTCATCTAGTAATTGCAGTTCAGATCAAATCAGCTCTTCAATGTAAACTCCATTTGTCAGACAGTACTTGGCTTCAATTCGCCAGCTGTAAAATTGTTAGAATGACGCCTTTGAAAATTAAGTTGAATTTTAGAGTCCATACTGTGGATAATGAAGTGGGTTCATGTCCATCCTCGCTTAGTCTTGGTTTATAATAAAATTTATGATAGTTTAAAACTTCAATCATCTTTTAGTTCGATATTTCCACTTCGAAAACTGCGAAGTAGCCAACTGCTCCTTCAAAGTATAAAAGGGCTCTCAACTGCAGCATACAAGGGAAAAAATCAGACTACCAATCTAAACCTAGAAAGTATATATAGTCAATCCACAATAGCTTGGTAGCATTGAACCAGGGCATGTACTGCTCTAATAACGCATCCTCTGAAACCAAGAAGGATGATTCCTTTTGGGACTGGTCAGATCCCATTGAAGAAAGACCTACCAGAAAGAAAGTCAGCTTTGAAATCATCCCAGTGCGAACTCTCAAATCACTTACATTGGAAGTGCTAGAAAAAAATATTGACCGTAAAGCCAGACCTGCTTCACCTTTTCATCCTCTAACCAATTCTATTCAGGCATCGACAACATCCATAACTTTCCTCGAGACCTGGTGTTGAGCTTCCTAAAGAAGGCTTCAGCTAGCTCTTTATTCTTTTTCGAGAAGAGAAATCCCGTAAGTTTTACTACCCGTCATTTTTTCATCCTTAAATTATAGCGCGTCAAAGGAGATACCGATGGTAAAGATTCAGCATCTTTCTTGTTGAAGTTGAATTCAAAACTTTACTTCTATTCTCTATTTGAATTTCTAATTTTTAATAGGGTTGTGGGAGCGTCATTTTAAAGGCGATTTCCCAAGGTCCAATATTCATCGAAAGGAACAGAAATTGCATGGTTGGAGATATTGTTACTTGGTACGTATATTTATGAGAATTATTTTACAAATACTTGCTACAGATTCCATCTTATCAAAGATGCCTTTTGAAAAAATTATGCATCTGATCGAACGCTAATAATTTTAATGCAATAGCTTGCCAAAAGAGAAGAAAAAGAGAAATCCATTCGGTTTGCTAAGAAGTTTAAAGAAACTCAAGAAGCCTCTAAAGCTAAACGTCAGGTCCAAGTCGAATGCATGCCTTCAAACCATCCCCTTAGATTTTTCACATTCTGAGCGTCTAAGATATGAAGGTATATGGATATCTCAATTTCCCTATATTTTTCTTTGAGTTTTATGATCGTAGGTTTTCAAAGATACCATTTTATTAACAGAAAGCTTGTGGTTGATATAGCCAGGGCACTTAAAGCCAACCCTGATTTTGAGAAAATACGACGCCAAACAATCCAACAGTATATTTTTCTTTACTTAACCTTATAAACCCACATTGAAGGTCACGAAGAAGCCTCAACGTTGGTCGCCCATGCCCCACCCCAGCGGGAATGCTAATGTCAGTAAGTAATTCTTAGATATCTAGTTTTCTTTACTCTAGATAGCCTTTTTAATTGAGCTTTTATATCAAATATATCCACCAGGCTAATTAGTTTACCCTGGCTCTTGTAGTTTTAATTTTAAAAGGCATAGTGTAAAATCAAACTTGATAAAATATGGTTCTTTTCTAATGACTTAAATACACTGTCTAAACCACTTATTTCTGCAATTCTGTTTTAAAAAGATGACATATCCAGTGATGCCGCGTCCTGCAAGCTCAAGTTCCTCATCTTCAATGTCACCGCCCGCCTCCTTTCCTTCCAACTCTTCGAACAACGCTTGGGTAAGCTAAAACATAATGTCTTTGCCAGTACTCTATGACTAAATTACACAAAACTCTCTTTTATCAAAGATAATATTATTTTAATAGAAAGCAGGCTTCTTATTTTTTTATCTCAATGGTATTAGCTTTTCTTTAGATTGGCATGATTTCTAATCCTCTGTATTTATAAGTATACACTTCATTTGAACTCCCTATTTTTGATCATATCGATTCAAAAAGCGTGGGTTTAGCTGACTGCTTATATTTGGTGCGATGAAAAATGTGGAGCCCTGCGCTAAATGTATTTTTATGAAATTCAAAATGTACCGTCTTTATTTTCAATCTTGCCAATTATATGCTTCATCGGCATTTAAGGTCTATCCCTTTTTATTTAAAGCTTGACTTTGGTTTTTAAAAATCTGATCCATGATTTGTAGTCAATGGCTCCAGCTCAGCCAGCACCCATCACCAGCCGAGTCAGAGATGTAATCTGAAACAGTTGCCGACAAATTAACATTTTCACAGCAGCCCTCATCGTCTTCAAGTACTGTGAATTCACGAAAAAGTGAGGTATTTCCTTCAAGACCACCAAACGCAAAGGTAAAGAGAGCAAATCTAAATCAATTACTCGGAGCTAAAGAATTAACATTCTTATTCAGAAGCCCAACAATGCTCACAAGGGTTAAAGGCTAACAGTAGGTAGTCCTGCTTATTAATAGTAACTTTGACCGTGGACATCAGGGCTTGTAGTTTCAAGCAGTTACGTACCCATTCTCCTCAATCTTTGGCCTTTTATCCGAGCTGTTCGGATTAATTTCTTATCAAGTTGGTGCCTGCTATAAGAAGTGCTATAAAATCAAAGACATATTTTGAAATAACTGTCATTTTTCAGCAACAGGGCTTTCTACTTGTATTAAATCAGCGAATCAGAATATTTCAAATACACGATTATTTCAATCTATGCTACCTCTTAAGCAGCCGATAAGCCATCGTCTTCATCCAGCTTTGTTATATCCCTCAAGCCAACAAACAAATTCAACGAAAATCTAATTCAAACAAAAATCAAGCATGTACTCAACACATCTTTTTATCTAGCTGCATGTGATACCCCAATCGAGGGTTTCCTTGATTGGATATTTAATCAATTTTGTTTTCCAAACCCAATTCAACACCCACAACATGTCAACCGACCACATTCTCTGAAAGCTACTTTATGATCAACTACTCTTTAAACTTTATGCAAGATACTTTAGAATATCTAGACCGCAAATATTGTCATGGTAGTAACATTTATCCCTGAAACAGATTAATCAAAGCAAAGGAAATGTTGCAAGCAATCTATAGTGAAGCAGCTAAAGCTTATCAGCACTTTGAACCACACCATTGACATAAATGAGTTCTAGCAGGTTCAGCCACTAAGGAAAGAGAAGGCACCCATTTTTCTCCCTATATCCCAAAAAGTGTGGATCTCACGATTGTGATACTCACTACCCAGTATTAATAACTGCTGGCCACCAAAAAATCACAAAAATGATATCATAAAATTTATGATCTGGAGCCAGCAGAGGAAATGAAAATTATTTCTTCTCAACCAATCAGAGCTTGCCATACCTCCACCTGGAATCTATCAAAGCTCACTCCCTCTCTCCAGAAGCTTGTTTCCTGATAGGCTTTTAAAACTTAAGGTAAATGTTGTAACCAAGTTCAACACTCCACCTGAAAACATATATTACAATGCAAAGAGGGCACTCAATGAGTTGCCTCATGCTGTATCCAACAATATTCCACCCCTCACCTCAAATTTTGAGATGCACGACACTAATTCCTGATAAAGAGTGAAGCCAATTCCAGACAAACACCCTTGATAAGTTATTTGAAGCTCAACCCCTATTTAGATCATGCCACTGTTGCAGCTGAACTAATTATAGTTCATTATCTGAACTGGGGAAGACAACAGTCCAGGAGGAAAGAGCAGTGATTAGGAATAAGATAATAGCTTTATTGGAAAGCAGCAGTTAATATAAAGTAGTAGGTAGACAATAACCCACAAAGAGGTGGCATTGTGATGGGATCCAAGTATGGTGTGAATGGCAAATAACTTATTGAGGGATCAACATCTGAAATTGGGTTCACTCCTAGTTTAGGAATATTGTCCATTTTTGACATTGGAGGCTGAATGCCCTATGCTGTTAGATACATTGGCAGGCAAGGTGCCAATATTGGTTGCAGCACCCCCTGCCCATCATCCTCAATAAGGACCAGGATTTGTAGTCTGTATGAGAGATTGAAGACAAATTTTTTTAATGGGGATGGTGCAGCAGGAGCACAATTGTTTGTGGTGGACTTTTTTGGTTTCCCCTGGAGCATTTTCAAGTTGGTAAAAGTGATTGTCATCCACAGCCACAATCTTGAAAGGGCTAATGTCATAACTGTGCTGTTTTAGCAGAGTTACATGAGGAAAAATACTTAGAAGATAGATAATAATCTTTATTGTGAGATAGTGATTATATAGTTCATGTGAATCAAGGATAACAGGAACATGATTGGTGATCACACGGCTGGATGGAAGAAGGGGGTGGCTTGATCCTGAAAATGAGTCAAGCGCCAAATTGAGGTATCCACCGCAAAGGATAATCATCTGTTCATGTTGTTGGATTTGGTAATTTGAGTTGACTTCCTAGTCTGGCTTCAAGTGACCGGATAATCAGATTGCGGGTCACAAACCCGCTTGGTTGGAACCTTGCTGGCGGGTTGAGCCTGCGGTTTTGACACCACACCCCCAACTGAAGGTTGGCCTCCTCTGGGGGCAGGTTGTCAGGGAGGTTGTCAGGAGCCCGGGCGCTGTATTGCACTAGTTGCTGTTCTGTGGCAGGCAGGGCAGTATCTTGTTGTTTCTGTCTTGCTTTGCAGGGTCATAGGCAATCATGGTGTAGGGTCTTGTCTTGCTTACGTTTTCCAAGCCCTTGCACAAGGTAAGTGTTATTGTTGTTTACCTTCAGGATGATTGCTGGCCCCACTTTTTTAGGTTGTAGCTTTCTCTTATCAACATTCATGACCCAAAATTTGCCCCCAACTTCATGTCTATTGTGGATGAGGACAAATGTCTTTTGCAGACGTTCATTCTCCTTTGCTGTTTGCTTGCTGTTAGCCTCTATCACTTGAGGGTCTGAGTGTGGAGGGACTTCACTTGGAATTTCCAGTTTAGGTCCTGTCAATGCTTGAATGATATTTGGCTGTGTGCTGTATACCAGTTCAAACGGGCTTTTTCCGGTGGATCTGTTCACTCGGGTTTGACACACAAGCAGTGCAGTCAGTAGCTGCTTATACCAGTCTTCAGGTCTCCCAGCAGTGAGTTTGGCTAAGGCTTGCACAAGGCTACCATTAAGCCGCTCTACGCGTCCATTGGCCTGTGGGTGTTATGGTGTTGTTACGGTGTGTTTGACCCCATTTTTGGTGAGGTATACATTGGTGTCTTTGGAGGTCAACTCTTTGCCTCCATTGGTTATCAGGAGTTCTGGCTTTCCAAACTTGCTGATTATCTCCTTGCCAATAAATTGTTGTATGTCATTGCCAGTGTGTGCCTTCACTGCTTGGGCTACTGGCCATCTTGTGGCAAAGTCAATGGCAGTGATGATGTATTTCTTGTCATTGTGTTTTCCTGGCATGGGGCCAACAATGTCAAGAGCCCATACTTTGAAAGGTAGTTGTGTGCGGATAGGAAGTACTGACTTTGGCGGGGTTTTGCTTTTGGCAAACTTTTTGCATACCTCACATTGGTCTAGAACCTCTTGAACATCACAGTATAAGGTTGGCCACCAGGCCTTATGTTTAAGGAACTCATATAGGTTTTGGCTCTTGGTATGTCCAAGGTCTCTGTGATAGCGTAGGATGGTATCAACTTGCTGATGCATGGGAAATGTAGGGGATGGTTGTGCTGTCCGTCATTTTTCTGTGTAGGGTCCCATATACGTCAGCAAATAGGTGTTTGTTTTTAATGACCGTTTCCTTTGTTATGTCGTTTGTGCCCAGGGGGAAACCTTTGTCTTTTGTTTGTAGCACTAAGAGAGGCCAGTCTGGGTCAAGCCCATTCTCTCCTCTTGAAGCACAGACATACAGGCAGGACAGGGCGTCTGCCATGGCAAGCTCGGCCCCAGGTTTGTACTGGATGAGCATGTTAAATCTCTCTAATAGCTCCATCCACCAGGCTTGGCGGCGTGACAGATTTTCTTGAGTTTTGAAATAGATGAGTGACTTGTGATTGGTTAACGCTGTGAATTCTTCCTGGCGTTCCAGGTAACAACACCATTTGACTAGGCAGTGTACAATAGCCAACAGTTCTTTGTTGTGGATAGGGTATCAACACTCACCGTCTGTCAATTTTTGCAATTCATAAGCTACAGGCAGGAAGTCACTGTCATTATTTTTGATTTTTAGTACTCCCCCAATGGATGCATCTGAGGCGTCGGTTTCCATTTGGTATTCCCCGTCACGTTTGGGGTATTGTAGGATGGGAGCTGTTGTGAGTTTCTCCTTGAGGCGTCTAAAACAGAGGTCACGTTGGGGGGTCCACACAAACTTGGACTTGGCGCCTGTTATGGCGGATAAGGGGGCAGTCAAAACGCCACAGTCAGGTATGAAGCGTTGTACATAGGCCACCATTCCCAAGAAGGTGCGGAGTTCTAACTTATCCTTGGGTGGTGGCATCTTGCAGATGGCCTGTATCTTTTGACTGTCGGGTTTGATGCCGTCCTTTGAGACTATGTGTCCCAGGAAGGGTAGTTGCTCACGGAAGAACTGGCACTTGGAGGGTTTGGCCAACAGTTTGTGTTGCGCCAAGGTAGCAAAGACTGCCTCTAGGTCTTTGTGGTGTTGTTCCACCAAGGGGCTGTAAACAATGATGTTGTCTAGATACACTAGGGCGTGTTTGCCTATGTGGGGCGCAAATACTTTGTTCATGAAGGTTACAAAGGTGGACGGGGCATTGGTCATGCCAAAGTTGAGCACCACACATTTGTAGGAGCCATACTTAGTGCAGAAGGCCGTCTTGGGGATGTCTTCCTCTTTAATACAAATCTGATTGTAGCCTGCAGTTAGATCAATCTTGGAGAAGACTGTGGCTCCTCCCAAGGCATCAAAGAGGCTGTCAATCAGCGGTAGCAGGTAACAATTCTTAATGGTAACTTTGTTTAGGGCTTGATAGTCTGTGACCAGACGTAAGGTACCGTCCTTTTTAGCCACAAAGAATACAGCGGCCCCAAAGGGAGACTGTGAGGGGCAGATAAGTCCTTTTTCCAATGCCTCCTTGAGGTAGGCGCATAAGGCGTTGTCTTCATTTGGGGTCAGCCTGTAGATAGGGCGCGCCTTGGGTACAGCCCCCTTGAGTTGGATGGAGTGCTGAATGTGCTTTTCAGGGGGAAGCCCTGGCAGCGCTTCCTTGAAGATTTCTGGATGGCGGGCCACAATTTTGCAGTCCTGAGGCGTGGAGGTATCCTGGTGATCCTTGAAGTGTATGATCTCATACTGGCAGGAGTCCCAGTCAATTGCCTTTAGGCTTTCCTTTTAGTCCTGGGTCTCTGTGATACGTACAAAGATGTGGTTGCGTAGCAGTTGGTCCACAGAGTTGGGGTAGATCTGGTGGTTGACACCTTCACGTTTGATGGTCAACACAGAGGTTGCCCAGTCTATGTGAGGATTGTTCTTCTGTAACCAGTCTAGTCCCAGTACAATGTCAAACTTGGGAAAGTCAATGACAGGACCTTGAATGGTGGAGTGAAGGTTCTCAAGCATGACAGAGAAGGGGGCAGTTTCCTTTGTCACGGCAATGTGGTGTTTGTCAGCTAGGACCACGTTTTTAATCTGCAAAGGATTAGTAGCCAGCTTGAACTTATCCACAAAGCTACTGTTGACCAGGGTCTGGTCTGCGCCCAAATCCAAGAGTGCTGAGCCTGTGTAACTGCAAAAGCAGAAAGGATAGGACATCAATTTATTGGGATGTCTGGCAATGGTGTACAGTACCAGGTCTTCCAAGGGCACCTGGATCATTGGGCATTGGTCCACGTCCTTGGGTTGGTATTCATCATTGGGCAAGTCAGGAGTTGCGTGGGGAGAGCTTGGCTTGCTTAGTGCTCTCCCCGGGCTTTTCCCTCCTCTTGGTTACCTTGCGTGGCAGTGACACGGAAATGGGTCCAGTTGGATTGGCCATTGTTTCCATTTCCATGTCCATTTGAACCCGTGGGTTTGTGGTTGGCGTTGTTCCCATTGCCTCCAGGAGGTGGTCAAGAGGAGCGTCCACCTGGATGGGAATCCTTGGGTCTTTCTTGTTTCCCAGTTTGTGCCTTGTGCAGTGTGTTGGATGTTTGCTCCGCTTTCTCTGCTTCACGGTACAGGCTTTGCAGGTTGGTCACCTGGCCCAGGTTCACATGCCTCATCACATGTGACTTAAGGGCATTGTAATACATGAGGTGTGTGGCTGGGGTGTCAAAGGCCATGTCAGATGGTGCACAAAGACAGAGTTCCTTGTAGGCGCGGGTAAGTTCCTTCACAGTGCCTGTCTGGGTCAGGTTCTTTACTTGGCGTATGATCATGAGCACTGTATCTTTAAGCACAAATCTTGCCAGGAAGTCTTGCTTAAAGGTATCCCAGTTCTTGTTGGTGTGCTCTTCATGCCACTTGTTGCACCAGGTGCCAGCGTCATGGGTCAGGCAAATGGAAATTTCTGCAATCCAAAACCGCTGTGGACACTCCATCTGAGCCAACTTGCTCTGGGCGGACTGGATCCAGGCAGCGGTGTTGTTGTTGGCCCCGGCAAAAGGTTCCAAGGCAGAGCTCTATAGTCTTTGAGCTACGTAGGCGGGCATGGTGGTTTTGTTGGCTGGTTGCGGCATCAATGAGGGAGCCTGAAAGAAACCTTGTGCAGACATGGCGTTGAAGGCGGGTAGCGGGATTACCGTGTTTTGGTACAGGACAAAACCATCAGGTATGGTGGTACCAGGGGTGTACGGAGTCCAGTCAGGCAGGAGGCCAGAGCATAATTCTGTCAAGGATTTGTTGGCCGCAGCGTGTGCGGGCAACAGGCAGAATTTTTTCAAGATAAGGTAGGATGGAGAACCTACCTGTGCTATCAATGTTGTAACTGTGCTGTTTTAGCAGAGTTACACGGGGAAAATATTTAGAAGATAGATAATAATCTTTATTGTGAGATAGTGATTATATATTTCATGTGAATCAAGGATAACAGGAACACAGATTGGTGATCACACAGCTGGATGGAAGAAGGGGGTGGCTTGATCCTGATAATGAGTCAAGCGCCAAATTGAGGTATCCACCATAAAGGATCATCATCTGTTCATGTTTTTGGATTTGGTAATTTGAGTTGACTTCCTAGTCTGGCTTCAAGTGACCGGATAATTGGATTGCAGGTCACAAACCTGCTTGGTTGGAACCTTGCTGGCGGGTTGAGCCTGCAGTTTTGACACTAAGAGGTTGTGTTTGAGCTTGGATTGACAGGTGTTAAATGCATAAAGCAGGTCCTTGATGGCATATCAGGTTTCCAAATGTTTGGTCACCCCCTGAATTTGCCCTGATTTGACTTTGCCAGCCTTTGCTTGTCATCATGCCAACAAAGGGGAAGAGGTGAGGGGTGGTTTGGAAGGAAACACAGGCTTTGGGGTACCTTGTGTCATGGTAGTTTCCATAATGCATGGTATTACCTGTCCTAATTGCAAAGCCTGGAAGTTGGGCAAACAGTTAACTAAGTTGACGGATTTAAACCATACTGTTGATCAGAAATAGGTTACTGCCGCCCTGGTTTTTCAGCTTGATTCAATCACTCCTTGCAAGTTGACACTGATAAATAGAAATAATCTGAGAGTCACTTGATACAACCTCATTTATCAGAATAGTCAACAGAAATTAATCACTCAAGGGTTTTTGTGTACTGGACAAGGTACTTCTCAGATGATGCAGATGGAATAGAAGCTGTGGATCCAGGTGGTATTTCTTAGTCATTAAATTTGGTACATGTTGGAAAATTTTCACTGTTTAACTCTAATAGTTAAGTCCTCCCTAAATTAATCAATAAACCAAATATTCTTCTGGTCTAACTTTATTTTAACAATGCATGCAGTAGTTGGTCTACTCTGCTACATTCCATACTGTAAATTCAGAACCTGAACGTAAAAATAAAATAATTTAATAAAATCAACCATTTATTTTGACTTTTTTTTGATTTATTTAAATTGGCAAATTTCAAATCTCTTGAGAAGATAACGCAACTAACAAAAGACAAAACTCAGCAAACAAATGCGGGATACATGAATCAGAAATGTGGGATTCTTATGTACAATTTGAGATTTCCTGTATGTCAAACAAATCATATATATCATGTAAAAATTAACTAATCTGAAATTGCGGGATTGTCAAATCCAAGAACCAAATTTTCATCAAAAGATGAGATGAATTTGAAATAAATATAATTTATTGGTGTCTCAAAAAGGATGCCAAAGGATCTAGAGTGGATTTGTACTGATTCACTTTGGGAATAACAAGCATTCCCAAAAATCACCCTATTCCATTTTAGGACGGCTAAAATTTAGATCATAATATTCATAAAATTAACATATATAACAATAAAATTGACTAAAATATACATTTCTCTTCTTGAGTTTAAAATTATAATAAAATTATTATTATGTCTTCTTCCAACACCAACCAAGTCAACAAGCTGTTCCCTGGCCTTGAAAAAATCATGCAGGGCTACACTGGGTCTTCTAATAGTGAAGCCTCCCTCTATGGCCACTCCCAACCCGCAGGCCCCTCCACAAGCACTACCCAGGAGTGTGTTCTTTCTCCCGCGTCTTCAAGCATGGTCCTGTTTGCCCATCACACACAGGCAGCTGCTAATCCAAATCATATAGCAACACTAGCATCCATAATTGACCAAGTGAGCCATGGGGCCATCAATGGAAGCCAGAATCCAGAAACAGCCAACCAGATGGCACTGTCTGGTTCTCAAGGCAGACACACCCTGCATTCAGCCAATCAGCCTGCAAGGTGCAGAAGAAAATTAATCACTCCAGAGATTGTGCTTGAAATGGTTGAAAAGCAAGGGATGCTTATGTCCCTCAGGGAACTTGCGGCTGCAATGGGTTTTGCAAAGTCCACTGTGGCTGCAACCCTGTGAGCCCACTCTAACTGTGGCCCCCCTACCAAGAAGACCTCAACTGTTGCCCGTACTTTGACCAAATGTGACACAGCCCATCCCCTTATGATGACCATTATGGAATGTGACCCGCGGATGCCCCTGGTCCAGGTACATCTCCAGCTGGGACTCCATGGCATCTTCACCAACAAAAGAACGGTGAATTTGTGGATGCACGGAGTTGTGGTTACCGCCAGAATCCTATCCAATCAGGTTCTTGGTGACCCCAGTTTGGTGGACACTGACCCCTACAATTTGACCATCATCAATTTTATTAAAGGGAGGGCAATGAGGGCCCGTAATTATGTCATCTTCCTATCATACACTAAGATTTCTGCAAGTATCCAAGACTATGGAGAGAAGCGTATCCAGTCTGACGTGTACAAGCGCGGCCCAATCTTGTATCATTTTGTTGGAGTTTTATTGGCAGTTTCCCCATTGGGCGTCAATTATTACTCAGCAATATTGAACAATGCAGATGGGTATGCCTACCAGATAGAGCTCAAGGGCATGCTGGAGGAGTGGGCCACACAAAACGCCATGCACACAGTTGTACTTAGTGCTGAGATGGAGCAGCGGGAATGGGCAACCCAAAAAATCAGGGCTGTGGGGCATACCTGTTGGTCCTACCCCACCAACCACACCAACATGCATCTTGAAGATGTATATCTTTACAATTTTGGTTCTGTCCTCAGGCGCTTAAAGCCTGCCACCTACAACAAAGTATTCACCCAAATTGATAAGGGTTATGAGCTTACCCCCTCTGTGTCTGTCCAGGACTTATTTGACCTCATCATCTTCTATGCAAGTGATAGTGATGAGTCCAGAAAGGACTCTTGCCTTCCCCCTTGCCCATTCATCCATTTTTTCAAGCCTGCATACATGAAGGAAGAAGAATTTGAGCAATTGAAGCAAACTGCTCTTGCTGCCCCTTCCCAGTCAACAAACCCTGCCTCCCCAACCCCCCATTAAGCCACCTGCCTTCCAACCCTGACTCCCAAGACACTACCAATCCCCCCACTATCTCTGATGCCGCCCCTTTCACAGGCGCAGACAAAGGCAATGTTCATTCCGCCCATTCCCTCCCCTTCCCGTCCTTTGATGAGTAAATAAATATTTTCTTTGTGACAACTTATTAAAATTGATATCTCTCTTTCAATTCATAATTAATAATACTTTCTTTTTACATTATCAACATTTCCCACAATTAATACAATGTTGTACATTTTACAAATAGCTTAAAATTATTAGCATACATATTTTTCATCATTATTAATAAATTAAAGACCATAAATGTAAATATTGCATTAGAATATAGCAATTAGACGTCAAATCTTGATATTTAGAAATTATGTGCATAACTCAATGCATTTTGTTTAATAAAATCCATTGTAAACTTGGCCTTTTCCAATGTAATTTAATGAAATGGATTGTGTTTATATTAGAGAGCCATTAACACTTAGTACAAATATTGATACATAGTGCATTTTCAGCCTGTATATTTAACTATTAGTAATAACTCTATAAACTTTTTAGTTGGATTTTGCGAGGTAATAATAATGTAATGTATTAATAAATTACTGTTCATAGTCATTAATTGGCTGATTTTCTTTGCTGTGGCAATTGTGCATTTTCTGATATTTACACACTAGTATCCAATTGGTTGGTTTCACATCAAATTACACAGGCAATAGGAAAACAAGCCGCCACCCCAACCACATCTGGTCTTGGGGTGGCAACTTGATTTCCTATTGCCTGTGTAATTTGATGTGAAACCAACCAATTGGATACTAGTGTGTAAATATCAGAAAATGCACAATTGCCACAGCAAAGAAAATCAGCCAATTAATAACAATGAACAGTAATTTATTAATACATTACATTATTATTACCTTGCAAAATCCAACTAAAAAGTTTATAGAGTTATTACCAATAGTTAAATATACAGGCTGAAAATGCACTATGTATCAATATTTGTACTAAGTGTTAATGGCTCTCTAATATAAACACAGTCCATTTCATTAAATTACATTGGAAAAGGCCAAGTTTACAATGGATTTTATTAAAAAAATGCATTGAGTTATGCACATCATTTCTAAATATCAAGAGTTGACATCTAATTCCTATATTCTAATGCAATATTTACATTTATGGTCTTTAATTTATTAATAATGATGAAAAAGATGTATGGGTTGAAGGTAGCACTATAAAAACCAGTTTTTTGATGGAATTCAAACATAATGTCAAATATTCACACACTTATCAATGAATTAGAGTCAGCCCTCCAAAAGGTTGTCAAGCTTGAATACAACATCAGGGAAATTGTGGTAAATCAACTGGGAAATGAGGGAAGAGCCTTGGTTAAGCAAAAGGAAATTGCAAAAAATAGCCTGGGAACAATAGTTAATGAAGAACACAAGGAAATAATTTTAAATCTTCAAAAGGAAATACTCAAGCGGTTAGATTTCAAAAGTGAAAGTTACAACTTGTGGGAATTTGCAAAAACCAATAGAAAGAATACTTAAAAAATCAAACTAATTGAAGGAAATGAAATTTCAAAGGAATCAACACAAATGAAGAGGAAACCAACCAAGTGGAAACAGAAAAAAATGAAACTCAGTCAAGAAGCAGGAGCGCTTCAAGAAATACAGAAATTTTATCAAATGAAAACCAAGAAGAAACACAAGTTGCAAGAAATTTTAAGAAAAATTAAGCCTAGGAAAATTAATGAAGAGCAGCCAACACTCATAAAATTTGCTGAAGTGGCGCCTGTGGCTGAGGGGGCCACAGGGGAAACAATTAGTAAGTCTTTTTATGTTTTATTTATATTTATTTTAGTCATCACCAGGAATGGGGATGAGGTTGCAGAAGTGGCGGCTTTTACGCCAAGTGGGTTCTACAGGGGTTACCAGTCACTGGTAGCCCCTGTAAAACAAACAAATAAAAACCAAATAAATAAAATAATTCAACAGAATATGAATAATTTTTCAAATATTGAAGCTAAAGATAGGGAATATTTACCACCCACGGGGTGCTTGCTATGGTTAAGGGAAGCATATAAAATAGGATCAAATATCAACTTCAAAGAAATGAATGAAATTTGCAGGGATGTCAAGCTAAACTTTGATGAATATATATATATGAAAGCATTCAAAGATTCCCATTAACAAACATCAATGAATATAAAAAAACCAATAAAAACAGACTTTCAAATAGGAACTGAATATCTAAAAACTGAAATTTTTAATGAAGTATTCAAGGCATTGTCAAACAAAGTTGGGGACACAGTCCTTGTGAACACATTTAAACCTTTATTAATTTTGTTTGCCGAGGCATGGGGGGCTGATACAAGTTGGGTGCCCCCCAGAACCCTCTTCAAATTCAATCAAACATCCTATATCAATAGGTTAGTTCAAGTCTTTAAAAAATTGTGCATGTTCTCAGAAAAATATACCTTGCAAAGAATTCACATTGTGGTATACCTGGGAATCCTCCTTCACTGCATATTAAAAACCAACGTCAAAAAGTAAGAGGATGTACCTATTCAAATGGATATTTGCCGCGTAGCCCTCAACTGCCAGAAGACACCACGGGGATATAGGACAGTTGAGCACGTCCTGTATGACTCATTTGCATTGGCAACATTATACGGGTACTACGTGCCCCCAAAAAACCTACTAGTTGATTCACTCACCTGCCTTCCCATTTATCAAACAATCAACAACCACCAGGGTACAGGGCGCTACCCCTCTAGAAATCACATCCAGGGTTGTCCACCACGTACAGTTGTTTTAAAAGCTATGGCAACAAGCAAAAATTCTTCAGATTTAAACAAAATGATTTCAGATTTAAACAAAATCCAAGTTGCGCAAGATTCAGGATTCAATTAATTTAAATATCTTTGGTTAATAAATGAACTCGCAAACCAAAAACAAAATTTCACTAACCTATCATTAAAAATTATATCAAACATCAAGTGGTGTAGTTCAAACCACAAACAAAATGAACTGACGCAACAAGTGAAATGGATGGATGCTGTTCCGGAGTATATTATAATCCAATCAGGATTCATATGAGGCACCAACTAAGGACTAAAGTGAAACAAAACTTGAGCAATCTAGAAGCAAGATTACACAAGCACGAAACAAAATGAACTCACACAAGATGTGTAGTATGAGCAGCCTAAAATAGAAAACTATCAATTTAATAGCCAATCAGCAGCTATCCAATTTAGGACCAGAGGCATTTTATCCATTTTCCTGACTCCAGATTTGTATGGAATGGTTTTGAGATCCTTCCAAATATGGACTTGTGATTACAAAAAAAATCATAAAATTTTAAGTTTCTACCTTTGGTGATTTTATCATAGATTTTTTTACAATGGTTTTTACAACCAATATCTTTGACGGTGACAGCAGCCAAGCCAGCCAAGCCAGCTTCAATGGAGGCAAGGCTCAGAATGTGGAGGCACCCATTTACACCCAAGCCTTTGAGGCGGGTAACAAGGAAGCTGACCTGTTACTGTCCCCCAACCCATATGGCTTTGGCTTGTTCAAGAGTCACTTAGCATCTAGCTCTGCCCTTGCTCCCACACCCACCCCTGTACAAGCTGCCCGTTAACCAACCAATCAGGATGGCAACCTCAATCCAGAACAAATTCCTGCCACCAGCCAACCTGCCCCCCTACAGCTAATCAGGCTTCAGCTCCCACCGCCCAGCGCCCCAAACGCAGAATAATCACTGCCCAAATTCTTCAGGAAATTGTGGCACTAAACCTACAGGGTCTGTTGTGGGACCAGATTGCCGCCCAGTTGAAATTTACCCAAGCCACCATAATGCAGGAGTTCAACAACCTAATGAACAAGGGAAATCTGATTGGGACAGCCAAGAAGCCAAAGAAGGCCACAGAGTCCCAGATAACTGAGGCCTACCCAATAATGCTTGACCTCCTCCAGCGAGACCCCAAGCTTCCCTTGACCCAGGTCCGGAAGCAACTTGCACACCATGGTATTTGGGTGTCTGAGCGCATGGTGCAGCTCTGGATGCACAGAAAGGTGGCTTCAATTAGGGTTCTTACAAATTTTGCTGGCAACCAATGGGATGGCGCTGAGGATTCCCCATATGACACTGCAATAAAATCAACCCTGGTCTAATGCTTGACAAGTCTATCAGATGGCATCATGTTTGTCTCATACTACAAGTTATCAATTGCATTTGACAATTTTGGTGAGCAAGGAAAAGCCACCACCAAGAATTGAAGGAAGAAGGTCAAGAAGGGGACTTTCATTGGTGCATTTCTGGCTGTTTCAGCCAAGGGTTTTGTCTAATATCAGACAAACCCTGGTTTCATTGATGGGTACTCATACAGCCACATCCTCAGTGAATTGCTAGAGTCCTGGGATGGCTCAAATTCCAAGTACCGGGTTTTCTTGAGCCACCAGATAGAGGGTAGCTCCACCGCCCTTGATGCCATCCAGGGACGCGGGCACCAGGCCTCAGTCTACCCTGCTGGCCATGCAGACGTCCATCTGGCTGATGTCATCTTCTTGAACATTGGAGATACACTACGGGAGCGCTGCCCTCAGGCTTTCAACGGCCTCTATCTTGGGGTCCTTGACCACAATTTTCTCTTTGGTCACCAAATGGTGGCTGACTTGTTTGCGCAAATGGTTTTCCATGTGAACATGGGCAACCAATCATGCAAGGGTAAGCGCCTCCCACCCTGTACCACAGCCACCTACCAGTCCATCCAGCCAATGACTGATGAGGAGTACAATGAGCAATACATGGCGGTCATCATGCTCAATCCTCCTGCATTCACCCCCGCCACCAACACCCCCCGCCCGCAAACCCAACCCATCCAATCTCAGACCCCCCAGGCCAGCACCACATCTACATCTTCCTTCCTGCGCCATTCTGCTTACTAGGCATCACTCTTCCCCGCCTCAATAAACCCCCTGGTCCCCAAAAATTTCTATTTATATTATCTTTATTTTGAATTTCAATTGTTTGTGTTCTCTTTGTTTATAGTTGGTTTTATTCTTTATGTTCAGCTTATTTCTATGAAATCATATATTTACTATGTTGTGTATCTAGATCCAGAACACAGTTATTTTTAGCACCAAACCATAGCCCTTGTGAAAACATTAACAACAATTTGGTGATCAGCTAAATTTGAATTAGAAAATTATAGTGTTAACTGTTTTTAGATAAAGTTGTTACTGATCTGAATTCAAAACCTTAATGATAAACTTTAAGCCAATCAGGAGCTGAGTGATAAAGTGATTGTTGTGACATAAAGGGACATTCAATAATTCTTTGATGCATGTGCACTAATTAATATGATTGGCTGGATGTTTTGCCATTGTACGCCATTGCCGCTGTGGCAAGTTTTTGGTGGACTAGTGCTAACCCAGCAGCTGATTGGGCACTAGTCTACCAACAACTTGCCACAGCGGCAATGGCGTACAATGGCAAAACATCCAGCCAATCATATTAATTAGCGCACATGCATCAAAGAACTATTGAATGACCCTTTATGTCACAACAACCACTTTATCACTCAGCTCCTGATTGGCTTAAAGTTTACCATTAAGGTTTTTGAATTTGGATCAGTAACAACTTTATCTAAAAACAGTTAACACTATAATTTTCTAATTCAAATCTAGCTGATCACCAAATTGTTGTTAATATTTTCATAAGGGGTGTGTTTAAGTTCTAAAAATAATATGGTAATCAAGGAAACAATGCCAACAAAAAGCAAACAACACACATATTGAGATGAGCGTAAAACATATACACAATGGGAAAAAAGATGGGATAATGTAGTAGATGGGAAAACAAAAAGGAATAAACAAAGAGGCAACAGTATCAAAATAATACAGAATTTATTGGGGCAAAAGCTATAAAAACATATGAAAAGGTTAGTAAAAAAATAAAATGAGAGAACTCAAAAAGCTTCTAAAGGACCTTGACTTGGCAATTGTCAAAATCAAAGACATTGACCGTAAGGTCAAAGCAAAGGTGAAGTACACCATCCTTGAAGGCAAGAAACTTGACAGGGTGACATCCAAGGAATTAATGACCAAAATGCCTGACACATCAGAAATAACAATTGAGCGCTTACTTAATATCCAGAAGCACGTTGTGGAAGGACTTCAATTCAAGGCCTACAATCTTTCTACACCGTCCGTCTGGGTTGATGACCCAGAGATGTATGCACATCTCAAGCCAGCAAAACGCGCCAGGGTGGAGGACACCAAATTTCCAGCGCAATTGATTGCACCAAGAATGGCCAAGCCAACTGAAGCTGCCAGCAAAGAAGAAACACAAGAAGGTAACCTAAAAAATAAAATTAATAAATTTTCAAAAAACTTACCTTTTTTTCTTAGAAAACGTAGACAGTGAACTCTGCCAGGTCCTGGTCCCTTTTGTCCCGGCCACCTTTTATGCTAATTATGCCACTCACATGGCTAAGCAGCTCTATCTGTCCCCCCTGTTGTGCAGGAGCTTGAAGACAGAATTCACAGGTCCTTCCCAATGACAAGGGACGCGCTAGCTGGGCTGACACATGCCAAGGGGGCATCTGAGTGGGCAGTTACTGCCTACAAGGATGCCCAACTGGTCCGCCTGGACCCAGTATCCCTCAGTGGAGTTTACTGTGTAAACTCCATTGAGCTTGTTTGGGATGTCCTGGTGACGCTCTCATTCAAGAATGTACCGGAGATGGGCCAGGCTCACGCAGCTGCTTGCTTCTGCTTCCCGGTGAAGCACACCCTGTCTTATCTGCTTGAGAACTTTGGGTGCACAGTGAGAAAATTGGCTGTTGCAGACGCAACAGCCGTAAAGAAGACCAAGATCCTCCTGGCGGACTTCAGGCTGGCCTGGAGTGCCAACAAGACGGGGGTTCCAGCAGCTATAGAGCTCACGTTTGCCAAGACAAAGCACAACAAGAAGATAAGCACAGTCTATAATAAGCTGTGTGAGTTCACAGAAGCCTTTGCAGGGCAAAGGCTTCATCTGGTGGTTTACCTGGGGTTCCTGTTTTACTTTAGAATGTGCGCCAGCGTGGAGGACCTGGACAGGGTCCTTCTGGGGATCAACAAGGCCCGGCTTGCACTCAACGGGAAGAAGGTCCCCCTGGATACAACTTGGTTGATCATGTGATCCAGGAAGCCCTGGTCCTGGCTAGTATCTACGGGTTTGCAGCCCCACCTGAAAAGCTGCTGCTTCACTCCCACCTGAACCTACTTCCCTTCACCAGCAGGAGGGAGTATGTCAGGAAGCCAGTTGTAGGTAGAGGCATTGGGCGGCTTGGGGTGAGGTGCGGTCAAGCCGGCGGGTAGGGCCCACCATAGAATGGGTGCTAACTAGATAATATAAGATACAGATTGCCCGAGTAAGGACCAGGGTCTGGAGTTGGGGACCACAGAATCCACCAAACCGGTAAAATTAATGTATAGTACTCCAAACAGTTGGGTAGAGGTGGTCTCGGCTGCGGCAGCAGGTTTTAGCGGGCAGTCTGGTCGTGGGGTTAAGGGAGGAGTCATAGGAACAAAGTAGGCAGGCAGATAATTGTACTTGTCTTTGAACAATCTTGGCAGCCTTTTGTACCACTTTCCTTCTTGTCCTATGTATTTGGTTTCTATAGTCCTGGCCAAGAGGTCAGCAATGAGGATGGTCTCCAAGTTGTACTCTGAATAGGCCGGGTTGGGGGGTATTCAGTAAAATGCACAGGTCCAAAGGGGGCTCCTGGGGGACAGGATAATGCCTGGGGCAATTTGGCAGGTTGGTCTTGGGGGAGGGCGGCAGCCTGGTGGTCTACTTGACTGGAATTAAGATGGAAGATCACTAAGACTAGATAGGATAAGATTTGTTCAAACCAAAGGTTCATAAACTTTATTATCAAATATGACAATGTGGTCTTCCCCATACCGCCAGGGCTTTTATACCATGGGACTTTGCTTCTTTGATCTTTGCAGGGTTCAGGTTTGCAGGCAAGGCACTGGCGGGGCGTGGGTCTTGGCTTAGGGTCTTGAGGGCGGCAGATCCAGGTGGTGCCTTTTCTGGTGAGTAGAAGAGGCAATGATTCATTCCACCACCACTGTTCACTATGTCACCTGAGTAGTTCAATTGCACTACCCTTTTTGATCGGCATGCTGGCAGTTGCTGGTGGTCATTGGCAGAGTTAAGAATAGGTTTTGTTTTAACCTCCTTAAGGCAAGCTGCAACTGCTGCATAGGTTTGGGTCTTTGGTGGCTCAAGGTTAGCGTTAATCTGATGACCATTTGGGGAGTTGTCCTTGGGAGACTGGCGGGCCTTGGAGTAACTTGGGTATGCAATTTAGTGAGTGGGCAGGTTCTTGTCCACTTTGCGTGACTCAAGTAGTCTTTGGAGGGTCTCTGTAGTAGGCCAGAGGATTGCAGAGTAATTTACCAGTTCAAGTCTGTGATTTAACAGATTGGTGGGTCCTGGACTGGTCTGGAGGGTTTGATCTGCCTTCTGGGAACTAGGATTCAACTCTTGGGTTTTCAATACAAGTATTGAAATGTCATTCATGACATCATCCCCTTCCTTCCCAGGGGTCCCTTTCTTCCTGGCCTTCTTCTCAAGGTATTGTTGGATTGCTAGTTGGGCATTGGGTAGGTTGCTTAATGGTTTCCAGGTGCTTTCCTTGGGTGGGTATCCCTTCCACTTGACGTAGTACTGGAGGTTCTTATAGTGGGTATGGTCTCCATGAATATATTCAACTTTGTATTCTTCAGAGTGTCCTACTTGGATGGGAGGAGGGTCAGTCTTGAGTTTCTGGTGGGGGAGGGAGTTTCCCTCTTTCTTTAATAGAAGTGTACAGTGAAAGACATTATGTATTTTCCACAAGGGGGGTAATTCTAGTTTTAAATGCTACTTTGCCTACTAGTTTGGTGATCTTGTAGGGGCCACTCTTTCTGTGGGCTAACTTTTGACAGGGAACAGTCAGAGGCACATTTTGAGAGTCCAGATAGACTTTGTCCCCTACCTTCAACAGTTTCCCAGGGATCCTCTTTTTGTTGGCAAAAGCCTTATAAGTCTGGACAGCGCAGGTCAGGTTCTTAAGACAGGTTTGTTGGGTGTTGTGTATCTGTTCAATCCAGGTTTGTCCTGACGGGTTTATTTCCTTACTACCAATACTGGGATCCCAAGATGGGTCAAACCCATAATTGGCCTTGAAGGGGGACATTCCTGTGGAGGCATGGTCCTTGCTGTTGTAGGCATACTGTGCCATGGGTAGCATCTTGGCCCAGTTATCTTGGTTGGCGTTGGCGTAGCATCATAAATATTGTTCAAGTATTTGGTTTACTTGTTCAGTCTGGCCGTCGGTCTGTGGGTGGTAGGAGGTTGCTACACAGCGCTTTACCCCCAAGTCCTTCATCACCTGAGTCCAGTATTTGGAGGTGAATTGTGGTCCTCTATCAGTGATGATTTCTGCCGGAGTGCCGTGTTGAGTTAGGATGCGTTTGTGGAAATGTCTAGCTGTCTCTGCGGCGGTGCAATGGGTGGTGGTAGGGACAAAATAGGACATCTTAGTAAGCCTATCTACCATGAACAGGATGGTGTTAAACACATTGAAGGGGGGCAGCTCTACAATATAATCAATGAAACAGACTGCCAGGGCCCTGTGGGTATGTCTAGTGGTCTTAGCAGGCCTTCAGGTTTGGATCTACGGGTTTTGGTTTTTCTACATGTCTCACAGCCTTCAATGTAGGCGGCCACATCTTTGTCCAGTTGGGGCCAAGCGTAATTCTTCTTGATTCCTTGGAGTATCTTGAGTCTGCCAGGATGGCTGGCCATCTCTGAGTCATGATAGTCAATGAGTACTTTGGTCCTTGTTTCACCTTCTGGTACATAGATCCGGTTGTGTAATAGCAGGGTAGATCCTTTCAGCAAGAATCCTTTCTTGTGGTGGCAGTTCTCTGGGTCTGAGGTCAAGTCAGCAACAAGGTCCGCTGAGTATTTGTCTTGTTTCTGCGCCTCAATTACGTCAGGTTTGCGGGCCATGATCTTCATGTACATCAGTTGGATGCCTAGGCTGGCCAGGTCAAGTAGTACATGTGTGTTGTGGTCCTTGGTTTCTGTAGAGGAAGGCATCAGATCAGCTCTTCTACTCAGGGAGTCAGGTACCACGTTCACCTTCCCAGGCTTGTAGTTGATGGTCAAGGTATAGTTAGCCAGTTTCAAGGCTCATCTGGCCTGTCTCTGGTTTAGCTGTCTGGGTTTAAAGAAGTAAACCAAGTTCTTGTGGTCAGTTAGGACTTTTACAGGAAATTTGGCACCACATAGGTACCGGCGCCAATGTTTCAAGGTCTTCATTATTGCAAGCATCTCCTTGCCGTAGATTGGGTATTTTCCTTCAGCAGGCATCATCTTCTTGGAGTAATATGCTACAGGATGTAGCATACCATACCTCCCTTCCTGAAGAAGGACCCCGCCCACCGCAAAGTCAGACGCGTCAGTTTCCAGTACAAATGGCCTGGATGGGTCAGGCATGACCAGGACAGGGGCAGAGGTGAAAGCAAGTTTCAAGGCCTCAAATGCTGATGTGCACTCTTCATTCCAAGCAAAGAGAACCTTGTCAGAGCAAAGGCGGGTCAGGGGCAAGGTAATCAGAGAAAATTTTTGGATGAAATCCCCGCAATAATTTGCCAGGCTCAAAAAACTTCTCACATCTTTCCTGCATTTGGGCACCGGCCAAGATGTTACTGCTTCTACTTTGTCCTGTGCCATGGCAAACCCACCAGTCTTCACTATGTATCCCAGGAATTCAACTTCAGACTGGAAGAATTCACACTTCTTAAGCTTAGCATATAAGTTTGCTTGGGAGAGTTTTTCTAGTATAAGGTCCAGGTGGCGCAGGTGTTCCTTGTGGGTCTTGCTGTAGATGAGGATGTTGTTGAGATAGGCCACACAGAACTGGTTGAAAATTTCCCAATACAGTGTTTATCATGCGCCGGAAGGTGCTGGGGGCGTTGCATAGTCCAAAGGACATCACCAGGTATTCATAGAGTCCATACCTGGTCTTGAACACCGTTTTGTATTGGTTGCCCTCTTTGATTTGGATTTGGTTGAACACATCTCTTAGGTCAATTTTCGAGTACACCTGGGCTCCAGTTAGTACGTTGCAAAGGTTGTTGGTGTTGGGGATGAGGTAGCGGTTCTTCACAGTGATATCATTCAGCTTCTGGTAGTTCACGCAGGGACGCATTCTGCCGTCCTTCTTCCCTACAAACAGCATTGGTGATAAGCAGGGGGCCTTTGATACTTGGATGAAACCCTTTTTTGTCATATCCTCCAGGTAAGCTTTCAAGGCCGCTTGTTCTTGGTGGTTGCAACTATAGATGGGGCCATGGTGTGGTTGGGTACCTGGTAGTAGGTCTATAGCGTGGTCGTAGATTGAGTGGCTGGGTAGTTTTGTGGCCTCTTCTTTGCTAAATACATGGCCCTATTTCTGCAAGGCGGTGGGTAGTGTCCCAACTCTGGGTTCCATCTTTATAGTTAAGAGTCTGTTGGTTTGGGTTCTGACGGGACTCATACAGAACAGAACAGTGTTGCAAGATTCAGGTTGTCCTAAGGTGGCGGTCTGCTCACAATAGTTTAGAATCAGACCATGTCTGTCAGACCATGAGTCCCCCAGTACTAGAGGATGAGGCAATCCTGGCAAGAGGATCAAGGGAGTTGGATACACGTTCTGTCCAATTGTCAAGGGAAGTTCCTGTTTGCACTCGTAGCCAGTGTCCAGGGAACTGTTTCCCATGGTTACTTGTAGGCTGCGCTCTGAAGCTTTTAGTCCTAGTTCTTTTGCCAGGTTGGCGTCAATGAAGCTTTCATTGGCTCCTGTGTCAATAAAGGCCTCTATCTGGCGCTTGATTCCCATACAGTCTATGGTCACTTGGATGAATTTATAAGATTGCGCAGAGGTGTTTATTTGTGCCAAAGATAAAGGAGGTGTATTCTTCTTAGGGCATGCTCTGGTTAGGTGCCCAGCCTCATGGCAGTAGAAACATAACCCATCATGATAGTGGCGTTGTAACTTGTCAGGGGACATTCCAGGTTGATTGGGCGTCATGGCCCTGCCGGCTCGGGCAGGGTTACGTTCTGTCCTTCTTGGTTTAGACTCAGGCCTTTGCATAGGGGAAGTAATTCCTCTAGGCTCAGTGTAGGCGGGTGGTGCTTCAACAGGTCTTTCATGGCTGAATTGACTCCCTTTCTGAAGATAATGACAGATAATTCATCTTCAAGTTGGGTGCGCGTTTTCAGTTTAAGGAACTCATTGATATAGGCTTGAATAGGGCAGTTTGCTTGTCAGATCTCTAACATAGAGTTCAGCGCATAGTATCTGGTGTCTTGGTCATCACCAGTGCTCATGAGTTTGGCCTCAAATTTTGAATAGTCAAGGCAAAATTCAACATTTTTGGCGGTGGTTTTCCCAAACCAATCCAGTGCGTCTCCTGATAGCATGGCGGCCACCCCCAAGACTTTCTCAGTGTCACTGGGGTAGGCGTTGGCGTTGGTTTGGAAGTGGAGGCAGAGGACTGGCATGGCTTGGCGGGCTTCTTCTAAGGTGAGTTTGCCCATCTGGGCCATATCCACCTTGGTTGTGGTCTGAATCACTATCACATTTTGCACTTGTGATGTGGCTGGGTTCTGGGGTTCTGCACCAGGTGCAGGGTCTTTCAATTCTTGTGCGGGTTGGTTCTTCATCCATGGGAGTATCAGGGAGGTGAGTTCCTTATGGGTGTAATAAGTGATTATCACAAAAAAGAGCATAAAAGTTGCCCCAAGTGTTAATAACATCTTGAGGCCCAGGTTACCATGTTTGTAAAAGATTGTCATAATGTCAGGAAGCCAGTTGTAGGTAGAGGCATTGGGCGGCTTGGGGTGAGGTGCGGTCAAGCCGGCAGGTAGGGCCCACCATAGAATGGGTGCTAACTTGATAATATAAAATACAGATTGCCTGAGTAAGGACCAGGGTCCAGAGTTGGGGACCACAGAATCCACCAAACCAGTCAAAGTAATGTATAGTACTCCAAACAGTTGGGCCATTACTTTTCTTGTTATGCCTAAGAGATGGACTGATTATTTTATAACTTAATCACATTATTCATATTCAAATTATTCAGAAAGATTAAAATACAATCAATGTCAAATCTTTAATTGATCTTGGACTTAGATATTTTTAAAAAAAATAATTTATCAATTTTAGAATTGAAAATTGTACCTTATAATATTGCTGGAAATATCTTAAGTGCTACTACATACTACAAGCTAAAAATATTTATGATGAGTTGCATGGGAGAGTAATAGCAGCCCCAAAGCTATAAATGCTATTACCCTATCTTTGGCTCATCATAAATATTCTTAGTTTGTTTCAAAAAAAGGTTGTTGTTTTTGAAAGACTGATAACTCTATTTAAAATACACCCTCTAGTAAGCTGCCCTACTTCATGAACTTGCCCTAATGCACCACTAGCATCTTCTGATATTTTTGTCTCTCTGGTATCATCACGTGATTTCAAATGATAAGTTATCTCAGAATATTCTGAGAAACTTTCAAATGTCAAAGGTGAAGTATACAACTTCCCATCTTTCATCAAATATGAAAGATTAATGCACAGATTTTTAACTTTGAGCTCTCTTTTTATAGGCCTAAATTTCCTTTCATAAATATAAAAGAATGACTTTTGAGAAATATTTGAGCCTGATAGTGCTGATTTATACAATTCTTTTCTTTTTTCTTCTTGCTCAAAAATATTTTTAATATCATTTATATTAATATAAAGCTGATTTTCTTTCTCTTTTAATGTTTTTGATATTACACCAAAGTGACCATCAACAATACTTTTCCCATGACATTCTACAAATCTATTGTATTTAATAGACCTTTTAATGTATTGTGGTGCCTCTTTAAATAGATAATATAAGAATTAATAGAATCTAAAATGGTTTCCATTATCAGTCCATACTTTGATATTATTTATTTTTTTAAACTTATCTGATTTATGAAGACTTATTAGACATTCACCTGAAAACAAAGAATCATGAGACAATATTTGAGATAAAAAATCATGGTATTCATATTTAACTTTATTGTTTTCTTTAAATATCAATGCAAACCCCAATAAAGAAATAGGTCTTTTGGAATAAAAACAGTTATTGGCTTCAATTGGACCACCACCAACACTTAAATTCTCCTTAAAATCTATAACTAAAATACATGATTCATTATCTAATTCATTGATATCTTTTTTATATTCCCTATTTTGATGAGCATAAAAGTCTTGGTGCTTATTAATAGCTTTTAAGTCACTGTTTATAGATTCTGGCAATAATAAGTTTTTACTTTCACATTCTTCTTTTCTTTTTTCTAAGGATGATTTTAAGTTACAAATATTACACATGTCAGTTTGTTTTTTTACTCTTTATTATATTTTTTGGTATTAATTTATAATAAGTTGAAATGATCTTGAAATTTCATTTTTTATTTTCATATTTTCATATATTTCTTTTTTGTTTTTAATAGAGAATATTTTATTTCAGTTGAATATTCATTTATTTCTTTTTCAATGCCTTTATAAATTTTTTCTGGTGCTTTTTTGTAAACTGGCTTGTTTCAAAAGAATTTTCCAGTAGTTTTCTAATTATTTTTTTGATTACTTCTTTTTTAATGAATGGTTATTATCTTTTTGGATTTTTTTGTTTAAGCTTACATTTTTATTTTTATTTATTTTCTTGAGTATTCAAACTCACTTTTGGTTATATTAAATCCCATATCAGTAAGCTCTTTTAAAGAGTAACTGGAAGTAACCAGAGATCTCAAGGCTGGGAGATGCTTTTGAGGAGCAGATTTCAGAAGATCCTTTAAGTTGTCAATTATCCCATTTAGTTTCTGATTTTGAATTAAAGGAATGAACTCTGTTTTTCCAAACTCAGTTTGAGTGAGGAAGTGATTGATAAAGAAATCAAGATTGCCTCCAGAAACAAAGAGGAATGCTTTCTTTAGCATAGCAATTCTTTCTCTTTTTGTTGATGCTCCCAGTGAGGAAAATGGCTTTATGGCAGAAGTAAAGTTAACAGATTCCATAATATTGGATTTATGATTGATGATAAAGAGATGCTTTTTAGAGATGCCTTGCAAAATGGTACTGGTTGCAGGAATTATATCTTTTTGTGAAGATGGTTTGAAGTAAACCTTAGGTGGTGCTTTAGCTCTTATATACCAAGCCTTATGACACCATTCTGAAAGAAATGATGTGACAGCTTTATTTACAATTTCAACTTGAATTTATATTTCTAGAATAAATGAAATCCCCAGTTTGCATGCACAAGTGATATATGTGTATCAGCTAAGCATCAAATTACATCATATCCTCTTTGTAATCTATGCAAATCAATTAAAATGATGTATTAACTTAATTATAACTGTTCCGCATATTTTTAAAATGATAAAATATTAAAGAATTGTATTTAAAAAATGCTTAATTTGAGGTTTGCAGTTCACTTGAACCTCAAAATTCATCTAAACAGCAAATAAATTAACGTCCTAACTTCAAACTACCATAAAATCCTAAATAATTAAGCCTTTTAAATAAAATAAATGCGGAAATGATGCTCTTGACCTTTTCTTTAATTTTGTCAAATAAAAAACATATATTAATTAATAAAAAATAAACTTTTTTAAGCTTTAAGCAATCTTATTTTATTTCATTATCAAAATAATATAATAAAATCTGACATATGCTCTTTTAAATTGCTTTTGCTTTAGTATTCAATATTAATTATATATTAATATTTTAACATCAATGGAAAGATAAGATTCTTAGCTTTATTTTGATAGTTTACAGTGTGAAAAATATTAACTTTTGTTGAGTTATTACTGTTTTAAATACAAACATTTGTAATTTGATTTTTTCAAAATCAAACTGTGTTATGCTGCAACTTGGGCAGCATGTGTATTAGAGAATAGCCTAATCTCTAAAATAATGACCCAGTTGGATAGAGGTGGTCTCAGCTGCGGCAGCAGGTTCCAGCGGGCGGTCTGGTTGTGGGGTTAAGGGAGGTGTCATAGGAACAAAGTAGGCAAGCAGATAATTGTACTTGTCTTTGAACAATCTTGGCAGCCTTTTGTACCACTTTCCTTCTTGTCCTATGTATTTGGTTTCTCTAGTCCTGGCCAAGGGATTGGCAATGAGGATGGTCTCCAAGTTGTACTCTGAATAGGCCGGGTTGGGGGTATTCAGTAAAATGCACAGGTCCAAAGGGGGCTCCCAGGGGACAGGATAATGCCTGGGGCAATTTGGCAGATTGGTCTCAGGGGAGTGCGGCGGCCTGGCGGTCTACTTGACTGGAATTAAGATGGAAGATCACTAAGACTAGATAGGATAAGATTTGTTCAAACCAAAGGTTCATAAACTTTATTATCAAAAATGGCAATGTGGTCTTCCCCATACCACTGGGGCTTTTATACCATGGGACTTTGCATCTTTGATCTTTGCAGGGTTCAGTTTTGCAGGCAAGGCACTGGCGGGGCGTGGGTCTTGGCTTAGGGTCTTGAGGGTGGCAGATCCAGGTGGTGCCTGTTCTGATGAGTAGAAGTGGCAATGATTCATTCTGCCGCCACTGTTCACTATGCCACCTGAGTAGTTCAATTGCACTACCCTTTTTGGTCGGCATGCTGGCAGTTGCTGGTGGTCATTGGCAGAGTTAAGAATAGGTTTTGTTTTAACCTCCTTAAGGCAAGCTGCAACTGCTGCATAGGTTCAGGTCTTTGGTGGCTCAAGGTTAGCGTTAATCTGATGACCATTCAGAGAATTGTCCTTGGGAGACTGGCAGGTCTCAGAGACACTTGTTACCAGGGGTATGCAATTTAGCAAGTGGGCGGGTTCTTGTCCACTTTGCGTGACTCGAGTAGTCTTTGGAGGGTCCTCTGTAGTAGGCTGGCAGATTGCGGAGTAATTTAACGGTTTGAGTCTGTGATTTAACAGATTGGCGAGTCCTGGACTGGTCTGGAAGGTTTGATCTGCCTTCTGGGGACTAGGATTCAACTCTTGGGTTCTCAATACAAGTGTTGAAATGTCATTCATGACAGAGTATTTCAATACTGGTGTATCCACCATCCAGGGTGTGGCAGTGGAGGTTGTGCGCCACCTCCATTGTGGGGTGGGTACATACCGCCAAACTCATACAGGCATTCTTAATAAATTCTCTTCTAATAAACATCTTTATACTCTACAATATTTTTATTATAATTAATTTTTCAAATAATGTTTTAGCAAACAAGATTTGCAAAATATATTGCGGAAATGGATTTCATAAAAGTATAAAATTATACATTAATAAAATAAATTCTAACTTGTATATTTTACGTTTAATTTTTTTAAAATTAATTTTTACATTTATTTGACCAAAGTGATTTAAATATTTTTGCGTAATCCAATACTGAACGTTTGGGATTACCTCAGATGGCATAATAAAATAATATACAATAAAATAAATAAAATACTTACATCTATTGATGGATCTTCTGAATTTGATTGCGGGCGTAGAAACATCTAAATACAAAATGATAACTAATAAATGTTGAATAATAAATTAGAGAATATAAAAAAAGTTGGACACACTAAGCCTTTAATTGATTAGCTGTTTGGCTAGTCAAGCAGGGATGAACAAATCAGCATGGCCATAGAATTTGGCCACGGTCTCAGCTGGGAGGGTATGGATCCCAGCCTGTAGCAAATCAAACAGGTCCTCAGTCCCAGTTGGGGTTCCTTGCTTGACAACTCTCTTGAGCCACCCAAAGACTTCCTTAATGGGATTTAGGAAGGGCAAATAGGCGGGGAGGAAGAGAAGGCGCATATTTGCCGTGGCCAATTGCTGGGGCCCACTGCAATGCTTGTGTCAATCATTGGGAATTCCTTGAAATGTCAGCCACCTTGTGGAGACCAACATTGTCCAACACAATTATGTTGGTGAAGCCCAGGCTTGTGCACCTCAGGTTCTCCTGGACCAATCAGAGAAATGACAGGAAGGTCCAGCTATTGTGAGAGCCTAGTATCATTTGGTAGAGCTCGACCCCCTTTGGACTGAGGAGAGCCACCATTGAATAGGCTGTGGCGCGGACTGCAGCACGCCGAGCCACCCTGTCATTGGAGCCTCTGGGGACATACCCATACTCATTGCGCATTGACGAGGCAAATGCTGATTCATTGATATAATAGAATTACACCGTCCCCTTGGCTTTGAGGGCAGTGTATGCCTCAGCGTAATTTTTCTGGGTCTTGATATTAGCTGGTCTATTCCAATTGTATGGGGATACCCTGAGTTTTTTCCAGGAAAATTGCATTCCCTTGACCAAATGCTAATAGAAGGAAATTGAGGCCTCAATCCCAAAAGCAGACTTGATCATGGCCTGTATATTGGCCAGTTCAAGATGGCAATCTTGGGTTATCCACTGGCGGATTGGCCATTTGTTCTCCTTGGTGAGCATGGTTGACATGCTCAAGGATTTCTCTGCGGCAAGGACACAACCAGTATTGATGAATTTATGGAAGGTCTTGCTGGTGTACTTGGGATCCACTCCAGCAATGGCTGCAGCCGCCTTGTAGTCACCCAATTCCTGCATTAGCTTAAGCAGAATGATGCGTTTGATGTCAGGGATGCGCTTCTGGGCGGGCTTTGTGGGTTCAGACAAGCCAGGATCCTGATTGATGACAGGCTTGCAAGGCATGAGCACCTTGTTGTAGAAGGCTGCAACCTTTTTGAGCACTAGCTGTCCCTCATTGGTTTGGTAGAACTGGGGCTCCTTGTCATCCTCCTGATTGCCATCACTGACATAGGGCTCATAGCTAGTATCAAGTACAGGCTTCACCTTCTCCAGCATGGCTGACGGGATCAACTCTTGCTGGTAAACAATGTCAAACACATACAAAGTAAGTTCTACCTCCTTGTTTCTAACCATTTTGGTAGTGGCAACCTTGGTTGGCTTCCGGGTCAGCTTTAGGACCTGAGGGTTTATGCTCTGCACCCTAGCAGCTTGTGCTCCTTGAACCGGCTGTGTCAGTGCAGCATCACTATGGAACTCTCCTCTCCTGCCTCCCTCCTGAGTAGGTACTTGTGTTGTACTAAGTCTATTCTTTGACCTGCGGGGGCAACTGCAACTGCGGTGCACAACGGGTGCAATGACAGTCTGTTGCTGTGTTCCTTCCATTTTAAAATTTAATAAAATATTAAATAAAACTTAATTAAGTTACTCCCTATTTTTAATTTTTGCTTTTATCTGAATATGGATATTTAATTAGAGTTTTCCCCACCCAATATCCCAATCATAGATTTTTTATTTCTTAATTAGTTGTTTTTGGTTTTACAACGCCCATTTTAGAATACTCAAAAAAAATCCACCCATTTTCCTAGATTTTACTGCCAAATTCAAACACCCAACACAATATTTTTAAAATTTATGTTTCAGATATTGTATCTTATTTTAGATAACTTGGTATCATTCATGATTACAATCCATTGCACACATTGCGTGAGTGATTTTGTTTACATTGTGAGTTGCTATTGTGTTTTGTTTTTGGATTGAGTTTTGAAACACCTTGCTTGGGTGTATTTTGTCACTAATTCACATAGTAAACATATGTACACCAAAAGTCAACTCACACCATTTTTTTGTGAATCAATGTATTTCAGATTATATTTTGAATGGTTTTGCTTTGCGTGTGAGCCTTTTGTTGCTGTGTTGACCCATTTTGCCCATTAACGGCAATAAACCCTGTTAACAGAGTATATATTTTAACCTGAGAGTTGGATTTTGTTTAAATCTGAAATCATTTTGTATAAATCTGAATAAATTTTTGCTTGTTGCCATAGCTTTTAAAACTACTGTACAGAAGAGTATGTGGATCCAATTAGACACATTAGCTGAAAATTTAATTTTGGGGTATAATTCCCTGGAATAATCACATTCCCTTTGCAATCAACATCCCCCAATAAATACTTTCCCTTGAAAATTAAAATTTATTTTATTTTTTAACTTTTTATATTTTAATACTAAAATTTTAAGATTGAACTATGTAATATTAAAATTTCACTATAAGAATTTTAATATTACATATTTCAATATTAAAATTTCAGTATCTAAAAGTTAATATTAAAGTTTTAATAATACATATCATAATACTTAAATTTTTAATATCAAATATTTCAATATTGAATAAATCACAATTTAATAAAAATAGTTAAATTTCAAATATTTAAACTTTAATATTTAAATTTTAAGATTTATAATTATAAATTTACTTTTAATATTTTAATTTTAATTTTAATTTTTAAATAATAATAATAATAATATATAACTAGGTTGATAATAATAAAGGGACAGTTTAATAAAGTGAACATGTGTAATAATAAAATATGATTTATAAATTTGTTTATTTACTAGCGCGTCAAGTACGGGTTCATTTATTACATAAACAAACAACAAGAATTGAATTTATCCGCATAATGCAGCCCGCTCCACTTATATTCTAAACAAATGATTGTTTAGGACTCAAATTACCTTTCCCTTGTAATATAATTTGATAAACTTATTCAATATGCTTGACCTGCGTCCTAAGTACTAATTAGTAAGTAATATATGAAAATCATTGGTTTCTGTGTCATGTGGCTATAGTGGCACTGAAATAACAAGGATCAGATGATGACCTGCAAGGTCCAATTTGTGGCTTAGAAAAGCCAAAGTACCATCAAAGATTCACAATTATTTAAATACAATTAATCTATTTCTATCTTTTTTAATTTATTTATTTGTTAGTGCAAAAGCCAATAATAATATTCAGTGCATTATAATAAAAATATATCCATCTTACCTAGTATAATTAATTTTACTTACCTTTTTTACGTATTCTTATATTTCTATAATACAATCAAACATCACATTATTATATATAAATAATAATTTTTGAGTCCTAGTAAAAACAAACTAAATAAAAATAAAAACAAAAAACCCGGAGCGCCCATTTATCTGATTGGCTTGGAGACCAGGGCTTTAGGGAGGAAGGATTCCAAGTGCTCATAGAAAGCTGCCACCACATCAGGTGGCATTGCAAATTGACTGACCTCAAGAATATTGAATAGATCCTCAGTGTCCTGAGGAAGGCCTTGTTTCACCTTATTCTTGATCCAACCAAACACCTCCTTGATTGGGTTCAGAAATGGAGAATACAGGGGGGAGGAAGAAGAGTCTCATTGGGCAGTCATCCAGGCAGTGATTGGCCAAATGGCTATTTTTATTGATTGGCAGGAACTTGGACACAACCAGATCCACTTTGTGGAGCACAACATTATCAAGCACAACAATGTTGGTTATGCCGCTGTAATTTATCCGAAGGTACTTCTTGATGGCTCAGAGAAAATCAAGAAATGTGCCGCTGTTATGGGAGCCCTTAATCATTTGGTATTGGTACAACCTGTGAGGACCAAGAAGCGCAACCATTGAATAGGTCTGGGAATGGACAGCTGCACAATGGGCTAAACCGTCCTTGGACCCCTTCTCAACTCACCCATGCCTAGACCTGAGTGAGGAGGAAAACAAAAATTTGTCAATATAGAAGAACTGGACATTCCCAGTCTCCTTTAGTGCCAGATATGTCTCAGCATAAATGTGTCAATCCTTGATGGTCTTCTCATTATTTCTGTTATACAGCAAAACTCCCAGTACTTTCCAGGAGAAGCCCAAATCAACCATTGTTTTGTAAACAAGGGTTTTGGAAACAGAAAGCCTGAATTCCATGGCAAGCATTTATTGGACAGCAAGTGTGTCCAGGTGACAATCCTTGGCTACCCACTTCTTGATTGCGTCAATGTGAATAGGCTGAAGGAGTTTGGGCTGTCTTTTTGCCTTAGTGGATTTGGCAATTTGCCCAGTATTTCCATACTTGTTATTGATGTCAGCAATGTATCTGGCCGTGACACCAAATCAGGACGCAATATCCCAAACTGCCATTCTCCCATTCAAGCAGTTGAGGAGAGCTTCACGCTCACTATCCGTCGACTGAGGCCGGCCCTTGGCAGGTACCACAACATCCTGGCTACCAGGCTCAACACAGGGGACAGGGACCTTTTTTTAGAAGGTGGGATCACGCTTGGTTGCGCTGGCACCATCAATGGTGGAATAGATCACAGGCGCAGATGGCTCATCAGTTGTGGTCAATGGCTTGTAGGTGGTATCAAAGACACAGGGGCAGGAAGTAGCAACTCTTGGGTCAAGAGTGCGGGGCCAGGTGACAACTGGGTACACAGTGGAGGTGTAAGTAACCTCAGTGTTCCCAGTGACCTTTGTGTATGAGACTTTGGTGGCAGGCCTTGAGAGCGGCTTCTGTCTTTGATTCAGGCTGGTTGATTAGGCTTGAGATGCGGGAGGTGGTTGGCTGTCAATGACACCTTGAGAGGCCTGTGTATTGGCATGATTCCTCTTGAGTTGGGTTCTGGGTCTGTTCTTGGACCCTCTGGGACGCCCTTGTAGACAGGCCGCCCCGCGGGCTGGTGCAGGAGCAGGTTGAGAATGTGATTGACGGTCCATAAAAATAAAATAAATAAAAAATATATTTTAGATTAAATATGTATTTTTTGGATTTATTGGTTTAGTTGTGAGTTTTTTGTTTTCTCTTGATTTGGCCTTGAATAGTAGCAGATTTTCTATATCTGTAATTTGAAGTGTATAATATTGTATCCTTTCCAGTTTTGGATGATTTTAAAGTTTAGTCACTTTTTATGTCTAAACATGGTTGTTGAGATTGGATTTTTCATTTGATTTTAGTTGTGGTGGTGCTTCTTGATTTGGGTTGGTATTTCCTAGTTTCTTACTGTACATTCAATTTGGATTCCAGTTCCCACAATTAATATCTGAGTTTACTAGTGGCATTCAAAAGTGATGTGAAATTTGGTTCTTGGATTTGACAATCCCGCAATTTCAAAAAACATAGTAAACTTAATGAAAATGGCTGAATGATTTGAACACTTCAAATCTGATTCCAGTTAATTAATTTTGTCCATTGGAAATATGCAGTTTGACTTGAACTTTGCAAAGTGTCTATGAGTTCTTGCATTTTCAAATATTCAAATAAATACTCAAAGAATTCAATTTAATTAAAAAAGGCCATCCTGCAAAAGTGATTTGAAATTTGGATCAAGCATTTGACAATCCCGCATTTTTACATTCAGGTTCTGAATTTACAGTATAGGATGTAGCAGAGTAGACCAACTAATGGATGTATTTTTTTAAAATGTTCAACCAGGAGATAATTTAAGTTTATTGAGTAATTTAGGGAGGACTCAACTCTTAGAGTTGAACAGTGAAAATTTTCTAATATGTATCAAATTTAACAACTAAGAAATACCACCTGGATCCACAGCTTCAATTTCATCTGCATCATATAATGAGCACTTTGTCCATTACACAAAAATCCTTGAGTGATTAATTTCTGTTGAACGTTCTGATAAATGAGGTTGTATTGGGTGACCTTCATATTACTTCTATTTATCAGTGTCAACTTGCATGGGGTAATAAAATCCACATGACAAACCAGAGTGGCAGTAACTCATTTTAATCAACAGTTTAGTTTAAATCTGTCAATTTGGTTAACTTGGATACTGGTTTACCCAACTTCCAAGCTTTGAAATTAGGACAGGTAATACCAGGCATTATGGAAACTACTGTGACATTACCCTCTGCTTTAGGCTGGGGAACAATACCATTGTCAGGAAGGTAGGACAAGCAAAAATTCTTGTGAGAAAAAGAGAAGTTTTATTGCTGCCAAGGTAAGCTCAGGATGACTAAAAGCAGTAGGATTCTGGTTGTAAAACTCTAGGATGAGATCAGGGGAGTCAGAACAGTCATAGTGAGGAACCCATGAATTTTTGGAGTCAAGATAACCTTTCCAAGACACCAAATACTCAAGTCAACAATGATTTTTATGGGAATATAGAATGTAATTAAATTTATAATCAGGCTCTCCTTCCACCAAAATGGGTTGGGAAGAAGCCACCTTGGAACCTCAGAAAGAAGTGAGAAGACATTTTTAGAAGGTGTGGAAAATCTTAAAAGAGGACAGCAACTCCAATTGGTAGGTGGAATGAACAATCTGACGTTCAACTTTAAAAGGACTGACTTGCTTTGGACCTAAATTTCAACATGGGACCTTTAACTTCATACTAGGTGGTTGTCCCGTCCAAGGACAGAATTAAAGTTGAATTTAATAAATCAATTCAATATATTTTATTGTGTTTTTAGGCTTGGATTACTTATCACATATTTAATTAAAATTTTATTCAATTTCTTTATTAAAAAGGTAATTTCATTTATATTTATTTAAATTTAAAATTAAAATTAAAATTGTATATTCCAAGTATAAAAAAAACTAAACCTAAATAATTATAGTATCACTATTGAGTTTAGTAAGGCTAAACTAATTATTTTAAATTTAGTATTTAATTTTTGAATCCCTTCAAATAAAGTGCTGATTTCAGCTTTAAAATAAGCTATCAACCATCAAAATTGGCTTAGTATTCACTGAGATACACTGACTTTAGTTTTTTAGTGTTTATTAAAAGTAAATTTAGATAATAGCAAATCAAGTCTGAGCCTTTGATTATAACAAGAACCCGATTCCAGCACTTATCTATATATCTCAGCATCTAGAGCAGCTAGAGCTATCATGTTTGGTACCATTTTGATTGGAATCATCTTAAAAATTGATTTACGTCCTCTAAATTTCATGAAAATCATCATATAGAAACATAATTTTATCATAGCCAGTTTACTCCACTGATGTTCTTTTGGGATGATGGAATAATAAGCAAGGTTTACTCTGAAACAATATGCAGCCACTTGGATCAGCTGATGCATCCAAGTGGAATATTATATTATTTCACTTTGAAATAGAGAGATTAGAAATTTCCAAGCCAATCATCCTGTACTTAAACTAAAATTTATGTATCTTTTTCAATTTAATATATTTAAAACTGATCAAGCTCTCTTTTCATTGGTCAATTCAATCATCAGCAGAGCATAATCATCCAATCATATGAAAAATCTAAATCAATTGCTGCTTCTCTTCCAGTTTTAATCCAACCATTCTAGAGTCAGGTAATATAGAAAGCTAAGCCACTTTGATATGGTTGAATAGGGTTAGCCACTAATTTAAAATTCAAGTAATCAAATACATATTAATTAAAGTTTGAGTGGCTTATATTTCAGTTCAACATAATTTAGACCACACTCCACTGAATTCAATCTGTGTACTTTCAAAGATGCATGTAAGGGATTTAATGTAAGAATGTGCCAAATTGAGCTTTTGGCTTAACAATCAACTTTTAAAATAAATTTAATTGAAAATCAATTCAGTCAAATCCCTTACAGCTTGAGCCCACTTGAGGTGACATTACAGATAGACAGATAGACAGAAATACAGGCTCACTTTTATATATATTAATTACAAGCATCAACCATGACTAGATCACCTGACCGGCAGGTAAGACCCTCCTGGCGCTTGCAACCTGTGTATTAATTGTAAGTTGTCACTGCAGCAGCAAGAGTAACCTGGAGCTCCTGATGGAACTGCTTCAATGCAGCAGTTTGATCAGTTGCAGCCTCTACATTTCTAACCAGTATAGGACCCATGTTGGATGAAGGATTGTAACCTCTATTAGAAAAGAATGATGAAACCTGAGTTGACGTATGTGATGTGTTATTATATGTAAACTCCGCCATAGGTAGGTTTGTGCACCAGTTATCCTGTCACGCATTGGTGTAGCATTTAGGTAGACCTCCAAACTTTAGTTCACCCTCTCTGTTTGTCCATCATAATGGGGATGAAAAGCAGTAGAACAGCAGAGCTTGATCCCAAGGATCCCTGTAAAGGCTTCCCAGAACTGTGTAATAAATTGGGGTCCACGATCACTTACTATCTCCATTGGGATGCCATGTAGCAAGAAGATTATGTCCACAAACAACCTTGTTGTCTCCACCAACAAAATCATGGTTGAGCAAGAAAAAAAAATGTGCCATTTTTGTAAACCAATATATCACCACCATGATTTCATTGAGCCTATTAGAGTCAGGGAGTCCTCTGATGAAATCTACAGGTACCAACGTTCAAGGCCCTGCAGCTGGTTGTAATGGAACCAACAAACCAGTAGTCTTGTTTCTGCTTGCCTTGGACAAAACACATACCAAGCAATCTTGAACATGGGCTACTACCTGCACTATCAGACCTTTCCAAGAGAATTGTTGGCAAATTAGCTCAACTGTCTTGTTTTTCCCTGGGTGACCTGCCATAGGACAAGTGTGATGTGCCTCCATGATTTTATCCCTGATAGTTCCTTCTGGAACCCATAGACAACTATGATAAAGCACTGGCCCTATCTTGTGGTAGCCCTGTAGCTGGCCAACAGGATGCTCACAGGCTAATTCCAATAACCTGTTGTAACCCTTGGACAGTGGCTGAAAACTTGACCTTGGAATACAAGTTGAGGTCTGAGCCTCAGCTAATGACATGATGGCAAGTGTAGCAGGCAGAGTCAACACAAAGGGAAGCACAGCCTCACCCAGAATCAGAGTGTGCATGTTAAACTCTACATCCAAGCTTGTATCAGTAAGGTGGGAAGGATTCCTGCTCAAGGCATTGTCCAAGTGATTATCTATCCATTTTATGAGCTTGTAACAAAACTTGTATCTTGTAAAGTCACCATGCCATCTGGATTGACAACCTGACAAAACCCTGGGTTAGCAATAATATAAGAGAGCCTTATAATCAGTTCTTACTGTAAATGGATAGCACATCAACATCAGATGATGATGCCAATGCTTTAGAGATTCCACAACTTCCAACAATCCTTGTTGTAGATCATATAATTCTGTTCACACACCTCCATTTTCCAAGAGAAATACCCCACCGGTCTTTCAATGCCATCACTAGCAGTCTGCAGCAACACCCTGTCACAGCGTATTTAGAAGCTTCTGTGGATACCAAAAATGGAAGTTCTGGATAGACATCTCACAATACAGGAGACAACTACAAGAGAGCCTTGACAGCCAATAATGCTTTTTCACAATCAGGCGTCAAGACTAGAGTTGTCTTCCCACTGGAAAAATACAAAGGAGCCGCCACTTCAGACAGATGTGGAGTGAATTTCTTTAACAAAGTACAGGTGCCAAAGAAACCAGAAAGCTGAGATACTGCCACAGGGTTGTGTACTTGCAAACTGCTGCCTTCTTATCAGGGGCAATAGTGTGATTATCCTCAAAGATAATGTTCACCAAAAAGGTAATATTGTAACTGTGCTGTTTTAGCAGAGTTACAAGGGGAACAATATTTAGAAACTAGATAATAATCTTTATTGAAAGATAGTGATTATATAGTCATTGTGAATCAAGGATAACAGGAACATGATTGTGTTGATCACATGGCTGGATGGTGAAGGGGGTGGCTTGATCCTTGTAATGAGTCAAGAGCCAAAACAAGTTACCCACCGGGGAGGATCAGCTTCTTGTTCATGTTATTGTATTTGGTAATTCAAGTTGTCTTCCTAGCTTGGCTTAAGGTGACTGGATAATCAGATTGCAGGTCACAAACCTGCTTACTCAGAACCTTGCTGGCGGGTTGAGCCTGCTGTTTTGACACCCCCCTGGCTGAGGGTCAGCCTCCTCTGGGGGCAGGTTGTCAGGGAGGTTGTCAGGAGCCTGGGCGCCATACTGGATTAACTGTTGTTCAGTGGCAGGTAACACAGTCTCACACTGCTTTTGTCTTGCCTTACAGGGTCTGAGGCAATCATGGGGAAGGACGTTGTCCTGTTTAAGTTTCCTGAGCCCTTGCACAAGGTAAGTGTTATTTTTGTTTACCTTTAGGATTATGGCAGGGCCAACTTTTTCTGGTTGCAGTTTGCTTTTGTTGGTATTCATGACCCAGACTTTGTTGCCAACCTCATGTCTATCTTTGATGGGGGCAAAAGTCTTTTTAGACGCTTTTCTTCCTTTTCCATTTGGTTGCTATTGGCCTGTATGACCTGGGGATCTGATCAGGGAGAAACCTTGTCTGGCATCTCCAGCTTAGGTCCTGATAGCGCCTGGATAATATTGGGTTGTGTTCCATAAACTAACTCAAAGGGGCTTTTGCCAGTGGATCTGCTCACACGGGTCCAGCATACAAGTAATGCAGTCAGTAGCTGCTTGTACCAGTCCTCAGGTCTCCCAGCAGTTAGTTTGGCCAAGGCTTGCACGAGGCTGCCATTCAGCTGCTCTACGCGTCCATTGGCCTGAGGATGGTAAGGTGTTGTCACTGTGTGCTGGAACCCATTCTTGGTGAGGTAAACATTGGTATCTTCAGAGGTCAATTCTTTGCCTCCGTTGGTTATCAGGAGTACTGGCTTTCCAAACTTGCTGATGATTTCTTTTCCTATGAAGCAGTGTACTTCATTGCTGGTATGTGTTTTAACTGCTTGGGCTACTGGCCACCATGTGGCAAAGTTGATGGCAGTAATAATGTACTTTTTGTCATTGTGCTTTCTGGGCATATGCCCCACAATATCCAGGGCCCACACTATAAATGGTAGTTGCGTGCAGATGGGTAGTACTGATTTAGGCGGGGTCTCACTCCTTGCAAATTTTCACATACTTTGCACTGGTTCAAGACCTCCTGAACGTCTCAATATAAGGTTGGTCACCAGGCCTTGTGTTTTAGGAGTTTTTATAGGTTACAACTCTTGGTATGGCCCAGGTCTCTATGATAGCGCAAGATGGTATCAACTTGCTGATGTGTGGGAATGTATGGATGATTGTCCCATCAGACATTTTTTGGTGTAGGGTTCCATAGACGTTGGCAAATAGGTGCTTGTTTTTAATGATGATTTCTCTTGTGATATCTGTAGTACCAGGGGAAAATCCTTTGTCTTTTGTACGTAATACCAGGAGAGGCCAGTCTGGGTCAAGCCCATTCTTGCACCTTGTGGCCCTGACGTATAATTTTGACAGCGCATCAGCCATGGCCAGCTCTGGGCCCGTCTTATACTGTATGAGTGTCAAGATTGACAATTCTTCCCCTCTGGAAACCCAGGCCCGGGAGCAGGATTCAAACCCCGGCCCTGGATCCCTAGAGGCCGCCAGGCCTATAGACTGCTGGAACACCCACCTGTGTTTTTTGGGGATTGAACCCCTGCAAGCCGAGGCCCCTGTGAGTTCCCAAAGCCAGAATATTGACACCAGCCCAACCATAGTGGCGCCCAAGGAGGAGCCTCTCAAATTGCCTAATGAAGGCAGATATGGCATCTATGTAAACTTCATGAGTTTGAAGTCCTATCAAGCAACCAATCAGGAGCCAACCCAGGAAAGAGGCACGGGCCTGTGGCCCGGCCCCATGACCACAACGCTAAAGCAAGATAATCAGGTAGCCAAATCAAGAATTTTGACCAATGAAAGAACTCCCGGGCCGAGCGCCATTTTGCTGCCTTCAGACCCAAGTACCCAATTCCCCAGCCCAGCTTTCCCCAATGCCCTGATGAACCCCCATGGAAATGTTAAGTTTGGAGGTGGGGTGCTATATAGACCAAAGGACCCCGCACTCCAAACTTATTGTCATTTTTGAATAAAAGTTATGTTACTTTGGCTCATACAGCTATTACCATATTTTGTATTTTCCGTCTATAAGTTAAGTTTGAGATCCCCCGGCCCTACTTCCCCTCTGCCCACAGTTTTCTGTCCACCTGGTGCTCCCTTTGGGCCTGTTCATTTTACCAATTACCTATTAAAGCCCAAATATAAGGATTACACACCAGAGAAAATCATTAAACTTGATCCATTAGCCCCCATCCAATCTGCTGTCAGATACAACCGCCAAGGCCTGTGGATATTCTCTACCCCCAAGTTATTTAGAGGAAAATTCAACTACCTCCAGGCCTACAACGTTTATATGGAACCACCTGTAACACCAAAACCAATACCAGCCTCTTCCCCTGACCTGCCAACCAACCATACCAGCAAGCTTTTCAGTATAGTGTACATCACCCTCACTGGGGTGGTGGACACCATTGTACCGGCTGCTGGCCCGTGGTCTTGGTTAGAAAAGTCTGCTTCTTACCTCTTAAAGTTAGCCCCTCTCTTGTGGTGGGCCCTGCCCGCAAAAAGCCTGGCCTAAGTTACTTCCAAAACCGGCAGGCCGGCCGCCCGAGAGTGGGTCCCTGACAATGAGCATGTTGAACCTTTCCATAAGTTCTATCTATTGGGATTGTCTGCGGGATAGGTTTGCTTGGGGTTTGAAGTAGATGAGTGATTTCTGGTCTGTCAAGGCTGTGAACTCTTCTTGTTGTTCTAGGTAGCAACATTATTTGACTAGGCAGTGCACAATTGCCAACAGCTCTATGTCATGTATGGGATACCGGCACTTGCCATCTGTCAGCTTTTGTGATTCATAGGCCACGGGTAGGAAATCACCATTATTGTTTTTGATTCATAGTACTCCTCCAACAACGTGTCAGAGTCTTCTGTCTCCATTTGATATTACCCATCACGTTTGGGGTAGGCAACTGTGGTAAGTTTGACTCCCTGGTGATTGACTCCCTGGTACTTCACAATTTTTCAAGTACCAGGAAGTTGAGTGCTCATATGTGAATCTATTAGTATTTTTGGCTTAACCAATTTTAAGCAAATTTTTACTAGTGATTTTGGGGGTTGAAACCAAAAACCAAGGTTAATTTTACTTGAACTTGACTCTGTTTAATAATTCAGTTAGCTAAAATACCAATTTAAGGGGCAATTTATAAGTAAATTTACTAATAGACATGAAAAAACCTGTGTTTGACACTCTAAACCAGAAAGTGACCAGTTTGACACTTTTTAAGCCAAATTTTAATTTTATTAATAAAATACATATGTGCTTATATAAAATCTATTATTTACTATTATATTTTTATTATTAGTGTCCATAGTTATTAATTAGGCTCCCAAGCACCACTATACTGGATTTAGTGGCATAGACATTAATCAAATACCCCACTTGTTTTACATTATGTCATTCCCAGGGTTTTGGATTAAGTGGTGCCACATAAATTAAGCCCAATTTATTAAGAGATTTCATATGTAATTTATAAAAAACTGAAACTTGACATCTTCTTTGTTTGACTCTATCCACTTGACACCCAATTGGTTTCAGATTTAACTAATCAAAGGCTCAGAATTAAGGCTAAATTAATATGTGACGCACTCTGAGCGCCACTTGGCACTCACCCACTTGACACTTTAAATTAGAGATTAGCACAGAGAGCTTCTTAACGTTTTAACCAGCACTATGGTGAATAAAGCACTCCAAGCTCCTCCCAGCATAATATTATCACTAATAAACACCTTTCCACTCATTTACTTTTTTAACTTATGTTGTATTTTTTTAATTTTTGAGCATATAAACTGCCTTGCTTTTGGGTTAAATTTTGAACCCGTTTTAAATTTAAGCAAATTTTATATGTAAAAAACATAGTAAATTTGATGTTTCTGCTTGACTCCAGCATACTTGACAGTGAGAATTCAACTTTTCTCAGCTGATTAACAGTGCCAAACTCAACACTTTACTATGTTTTGATTTTTCAACTCCCAATAAAAAAATTCCACATAATAATTTTTTATTTTTTGCAATTATAATCTGCTACTTTTTCTGCTGCTCTCCATATAATTTTCATATGTTTTTTTTATTTTTAATTGTACTTTTACATTGATTTAGCACTAAGATGTTATGCTGAACCTAAAATCTTTGATGCTTCATAATAAATTCACTTATTTTCTATGTTTTAACCTTTATATCTATACTTTGAGTTTCTATTTTGCTTCTATTTACTTTTTTATGTTTTTTTTCTTGATAAATAAAACTTTATTTGTATACTTTCCATTTAACTTTTACTTTTCCTTACCTCTGTATTTCATATCTTTCACACTATTTTAAGTACAAAACCAAACTTTTCTTTAGACAAAATCAAACAAGAACAGCCAACAGCCCAAATGCCAAGCCTCCAAGGGCTCCAAAAAAACTGCCTCCACTCCCAAGCGTGCCAAGAAGCCTGCAAAGGCAAAGTCTCCCACCCCATCTCCTCCTAATCCTCTCCCCTCCACCCTCATCTTCCACATCCTCTTCACCTTCCCCCAAAAATTCCTCCCCCAATAAATCTGATGGTGATCTTACTGACCACTCATTTTACCACTCAGAGGCTGACTCTGAGCCCACCAAGGAGCGCTGTACCAAGAAGTCATAGGCTGCCAAGGAGCCCACCTCTTCTTCTGGTAAGTAAAAGGAGGCATCCAAGCAGGCCTCAAAGAACCCTTCTCCTCCCCCCTCCTGATGGCTCTTCCCCTCCCTCATCTGATCCCCAAGATGAGCCTGAGGAATATTACAAGAAGTTCAAAGCTTCTGGTCATGTGGCTTGGGATCCACTGGCCATCCATAATATCTGTAATGTGGACAGAGAGTTTAAAGTCCCCAAGCACTTCCCCTATTTTTTCCCCAATTATGTCCATAAAGGGCAACCCTGGCTACGTAGCTGATAACTACATTTTTAATTGTAACAATCAAAAACGCCAAACCAAGAGCAAGGACTTTGTCTGTGAGGATAAGACTTGCGGGGCCCAGCTAAACACCAAGGGCTGGGAGCAAGTAACTTCAGAGAAGGGGGAGCACTCTTGTGAGCCCCCAATCATTTAATAACCCAGATGTTAAAATGGTACCTAGTCCAGGTGATCCCAATATACTCTCACCTCCAAGCATCTGATCTGGCTATTAAAGCCCTGCAGCACTTAAAACCCAACAATCTCAAGTTGGTGCCAACTCAAGAGCAGTTGGTTAAGTTCATGCAAGATAAGCGTATTGCTGCCAATCCCCCTCCCTCCAAAGCTTCAGACGTCCTCTTGGAGCTTACGCTCACCCATGAGCTCAAGCAGCTTCTGAGTGGGGAGCGCTTCCTCCTCCATGACAACAGGCCCGCCGCCAAAGACCACATAATCTGCTACTCAACTCAGCAGAACCTGATAAAGTTGAAAAGGGCTTCAACATGGCTAGTTGATGGTACCTTCATCACTTGCCCCCAGATGTTCAAGCAGCTCTTGATGATCCATGCCCAGATTGACATTCAGGTGATTCCACTTGCGTTCCTTCTTCTTCCTGGGGCCACTGAGGCCATTTACACACGTGCGTTCACAATCCTCCGCTAAGCAATTGCCCTCCTTCCTCCTGCCAACAATGAAAAATCCAAGAAGATCCTCCCACACACACCTGCACCAACCCACCTGCCTCTGACAAGGACCAGGCCACACTGGACTTGGAGGAAAAGGTGAGGCTAAGAGCTCTTGGGCCTTGCGTGTGCATCATGGTCTTTGAGCCTGCTCAGTTCAATGCATTTGAGCAGCTGTTCAGCGGGGAGATGCAGGGGTGCCACTTCCACTTCCGCCAAGCATTTGTTTGTAATGTGGAGGCCCACACTGAGCTTAGTAGGTTGATCCAGAGGGACACTTTAGACACCTGCAGATTTGTGCTAGCACAATTCAGTTCCTTGGCTTTTTTAAAGCCAGAGCACACTGCACAGAGGTTCAAGGTGCTCTCAAAGGATCCTTACATAGCAAAGCACCCAGAGTTCAAGCCTTTCCTTGAGTACTTTGAGCCCCAGTGGATTGGGAAGGTTGTCACACAGAGGCAAGGCAAGGCCTGCGCCAAGGCCAGCTGGAACGTGTACCGGGTGGTTGTCAACAGGGAGCTGAAGACCACTTTGGCATTATAGGCTTAAAACAAGCATCTTAAAGCCAAATTTGGGCTTCATCCAAAGTTCAATAAGCTCTTCTCCCTCCTGCAGCATGAGCAAGAGAAAACAATCTCCAAGCTCTGAGATCTCTCCAACTGCGTCCCCCCACCAAGCCAACCACCCGCTCCACCCTCTTCACCAAGGCCATCCAGGGTGCAGCCAAGCGCAAGTATAAGGCCCCTGAGCTTAAGAAGCAGCTAGAGCTTATTGCCACTACCCTCCTGGGAGGGGCTAAAATGAAATAGGGAAAGAAGGATGAGGAATGCACTTGCTTGCTTGCTTGCTCAGTTATATGATTTTTACTTTTAACTTTTAACTTTTTAACTTTAATTTTTACTTATTAGTTTTGATCCTTTAGTTTTTAGTTTTAATTTTTAAGTTTTTAAATTTAATTAGATAGCAGTGATTATTCTATGAATGCATGGTAAGTTTGAGATGAATATTTATAGTTGGAAGTAAGTGAAATATCTTAATTTTTGTTAATTTCCTAATAAACCATATGATATTCACAGTTGTACTTATATAAACCATATCAAATAAGTTTTAATATTTCTTCATACTTTGCATAACTTTATTTTTGGTTTTTTGTTTATTTTTGGTTCATTGGAATTTTAATTTTTATGGTAATAAAAATATTTTTATAATGAAGAGTGTAAATTGCATAGTAAAATGATAAATGATTGCTTATTTCTCCTTATTCTCATTGGTGTCTAAACTGCAGGCTCAACCCACTAGCAAGGTTCCAACCAAGCAGGTTTGTGACCCACAATCTGATTATCCGGTCACCCAAAGCCAGACTAGGAAGTCAACTCAAATTACCAAATCCAACAATATGAACAGATGATGATCCTCCACAGTGGATACCTTGATTTAGCAATTGACTTGTTATCAGGATCAAGCCGCCTCCTTCTTCCATCCAGCCGTGTGATCACCAATCTTGTTCCTGCTATCCATGGATTCACCATGACTATATAATCACTATATCACAATAAAGATTATTATCTAGTTTCAAAATATTTTTCCCCTTGTAACTTTGCTAAAACAGCACAGTTACAACATTGGTAGCACAGGTAGGTTCTCCATCCTACCTTATCTTGAAAAATTCCACCTGTTGCCTGCACATGCCGCGGCCAACAAATCCTTGACAGAATTATGTCTGGCCTCCCGCCTGACTGGACTCCGTACACTCCTGGTGCCGAGATACCTGATGGTTTTGTCCTATACAAAAACACGGTGATCCTGCTACCCGCCTGCAAGGCCATGTCTGCACAAGGTTTCTTTCAGGCTCCCTCATTGATGCCGCAACCAGCTGACAAAACTACCATGCCTGCCTATGTAGCACAAAGGCTTAGCAGTGCCGCCTTAGAACCCTTTGCCAGAGCCAATGACAACAACGCTGCCGCATGGATCCAGTCCCCCCGGAGCGAGCTGACTCAGATGGAATGCCCACATCAATTATGGATCACAGAGATTTCCATTTGCCTGACCCATGACGCTGGCACCTGGTGCAACAAGTGGCATGAAGAGCACACTGACAAGAACTGGGATACCTTTAAGCAAGATTTCCTGGCAAGATTTGTGCTTAAAGATACAGCGCTCATGATCATACGCCAAGTAAAGAACCTGACCCAGACAGGAACCATCAAAGAACTCACCCGCGCCTACAAGGAACTCTGTCTTTGTGCCACATTTGACATGGCTTTTGACACTCCAGCTACACACCTCATGTACTACAACGCTTAAAGTTGCACATGATGAGACATGTGAACCTGGACCAGGTAACCAACCTGCAAAGCCTGTACTGTGAAGCAGAAAAAGCGGAACAAACGTCCAACGCTCTACACAAGGCACAGCCTGGGAAACAAGAAAGGCCCAAGGACTCTCATCAAAGCAGGCGCTCTACTTGACCACCTCCCGGAGGCAACGGAAACAACACCAACCACAAACCCACAGGTTTGAATGGGCACAGAAATGGAAACAATGGCCAGTCAAATTGCACCCCTTTCCGTGTCACTGCCACTCAAGATCACCAAGATGAGGGAAAAGCCCAGGGAGAGCACTAAGCAAGCCAAGCTCTCCCCACGCAACTCCTGACTTGCCCAACAACAAATACTAACCCAAGGATGTGGACCAATGCCCAATGATCCAAGTGCCCTCGGAAGACCTGGTACTATACACCATCACCAGACATCCCAATAAATTGATGTCCTACCCTTCCTGTTTTTGCGGTTACACAGGCTCAGCACTCCTGGACTTGGGCGCAGATTAAACCCTAGTCAACAGTAGCTTTGTGGATAAGTTCAAGTTGGCCACTAATCCTTTGCGGATTAAAAACATGGTCCTGGCTGATGAACACCACATTGCCGTGAAAAGGAAACTGCCCCTTCTCTTTCATGCTTGAGAACCTCCACTCCACCATCCAAGGTCCTGTCATTGACTTCCCTAAGTTTGACATTGTACTGGGACTAGACTGGTTACAAAAGAACATCCCTCACGTGGACTGGGCAACCTCCGTGTTGACCATTAAGCGCAAAGGCGTCAACCACCAGATATACCCCAACTCTGTGGACCAACTCCTACATGACCACGTCTTTGTACACATCACTGAGACCTTGGATAAGAAGGAAAACCTGAAGGCAATTGACTGGGGCTCCTGTCAGTATGAAATCATACACTTCAAGGACCACCAGGGCACCTCCACGCCTCAAGACTGCGACATTGTGGCCCGCCATCCAGAAATCTTTAAGGAAGCATTACCGGGACTACCCCCTGAGAAACACATTCAACACTCTATCCAACTCAAGGGAGCTGTACCCAAGGCACACCCTATCTACAGGCTGACTCCAAACAAGGTAACGCCCTGCACGCTTATCTCAAGGAGGCACTAGAAAAAGGACTTATCCGCCCCTCACAGTCTCCCTTTGGGGCCGCTGTATTCTTTGTGGCTAAAAAGGACGGTACCTTACGTCTGATCACAGACTACCGCGCCCTAAACAAAGTCACCATTAAGAATTGTTACCCACTGCCACTGATTGACAATCTTTTTGATGCCCTGGGAGGAGCCACAGTCTTCTCCAAGATTGATCTAACTGCAGGCTACAATCAGATTTGTATCAAGGAAGAAGACATCCCCAAGACAGCCTTCTGCACAAAGTACAGTTCCTACAAATGTGTGGTACTAGACTTTGGCATGACCAATGCACCATCTACTTTTTTAACCTTCATGAACAAAGTATTTGCGCCACACATAGGCAAACACCCCCTGGTGTACCTGGAAAATATTATTGTCTATAGTCCCTTGGTGGAACAGCACCACAAAGACCCAGAGGAAGTCTTTGCAACCTTGGCACAACACAAACTGTTGGCCAAACCCTCCAAATGCCAGTTCTTTCAAGAACAACTACCCTTCCTGGGACATGTAGTCTCCAAAAACGGCATCAAACCCAACAGTCAAAAGATACAAGCCATCTGCAAGATGCCACCCCCCAAGGACAAGTCAGAACTACACACCTTCTTGGGAATGGTGGCCTATATACAACGCTTCATACCCAACTGTGGCGTCCTGACTGCCCCCTTGTCTGCTATAACAGGCGCCAAAGTCAAGTTTGTATGGACCCCCCAACGTGACCTCTGTTTCAGAAGCCTCAAAGAAAAACTCACAACAGCTCCCATCCTGCAATACCCCAAACAAGACGGGAATACCAGATGGAAACCAACGCCTCAGATGCATCCATTGGGGGAGTACTACCAATTAAGAATAGTGATAGTGACTTCCTGTCTGTAGCCTACAAATTGCGCAAACTGACAGATGGCAAGTGCCAATACCCTATCCACGACAAGGAACTGCTGGCCATTGTAAACTGCCTGGTCAAATGGCGCTGTTACCTAGAACGGCAGGAAGAATTCACAGCACTAATAGATCACAAGTTGCTCATCTACTTCAAGATGCAAGCAAACTTGTCACACCGCCAAGCGCAGTGGATGAAAATATTAGAAAGGTTTAACATGCTCATCCAATATAAGCCTGGGGCTGAGCTTGCCATGGCAGACGCTCTGTCCCTCCTGTATGTCCGTACTTTAAGAGGAGAGAATGGGCTAGACTCAGACTGGCCTCTCTTGGTGCTACAGACAAAGGACAAAGGATTCCCTGCAGGCACAACCAACATCACCAAAGAAACGGTCATTAAGAATGAACATCTCTTTGCTGACGTATACCAGACTCTCCACAGAAAAATGACGGATGGCACAACCTTTCTCTACATTCCCACACATCAGAGAGTCAATACCATTCTCCGTTACCACAGAGATCTTGGGCATACTAAGAGTCAAAATCTATAAAAGTTCCTAAAGCATAAGGCCTGGTTGCCAACCCTATACCGCAATGTCCAGGAAGTGTTAGAACAGTGTGAGGTTTGCAAAAGGTTTGCTAAAAGCAAAACCCTGCCTAAGTCTGTACTCCCCATTTGGACCCAACTGCCATTAAAAGTATGGGCTCTTGACATTGTGGGCCCCATGCCAGGAAAGTACAACAACAAAAGATACATCATCACAGCCATTGACTTTGCAACAAGGTGGCCAGTAGCCCAAGCGGTGAAGGCACACACTGGCAATGACGTCCAACAATTTATTGGCAAAGAAATAATCAGCAGGTTAAGAAAGCCAGAACTCCTGATAACCAATGGGGGCAAGGAATTGACCTCCAAAGACACCAATAAGTACCTCACCAAGAATGGGGTCAAACACACTGTCACAACACCATATCACCTACAGGCCAATGGACGCGTAGAGCGGCTTAATGGTAGCCTCGTGCAAGCCCTAGCCAAGCTCACCACCAGGAGACCTGAAGACTGGTATAAGCAGCTACTGAATGCATTACTTGTGTGCCAAACCCAAGTGAACAGATCCACTGGAAAAAGCCCGTTTGAACTGGTATACAGCACCCATCCCAATATCATTCAAGCATTGACAGGACCTAAGTTAGAAAATCCAAGTCAAGTTCCCCCTTGCTCAGATCCTCAAGTAGTAGAGGCCAACAGCAAGCAAACAGCCAAAGAAAAGGAACACCTACAAAAGACATTTGTTCCCATCTGCAACAGACACAAAATTGGGGACAAATTCTGGGTCATGAATGTTGACAAGAGCAAACTACAACCCAAGAAAGTGGGGCCCACAATCATCCTAAAGGTAAACAACAATAACACTTACCTTGTGCAAGGGCTTGGGAAGCATAAACAAGACAAGGCCTTACACCACAATTGCCTACAACCCTGCAAGGCAAGACAGAAACAACAAGAAACCGCCCTACCTGCCACCAAACAGCAACTGATTCAATACAGCGCTTGGGCTCCTGACAACCTCCCTGACAACCTGCCCCCAGAGGAGGCTGACCTTCAGCTGGGGTGTGTGTGTGTGTCAAAACCGCAGGCTCAACCCGCCAGCAAGGTTCCAACCAAGCGGGTTTGTGACCCGCAATCCAATTATCCAGTCACCCAAAACCAGACTAGAAAGTCAACTTGAATTACCAAATCCAAAAATATGAACAGATGATGATCCTCCACGGTGGATACCTTGATTTAGCCCTTGACTTGTTATCAGGATCAATCCACCCCCTTCTTCCATCCAGCTGTGTGATCACCAATCTTGTTCCTGCTATCCATGGATTCACCATGACTATATGATCACTATCTCACAATAAAGATTATTATCTAGTTTCTAAATATTTTTCCCCTTGTAACTTTGCTAAAACAGCACAGTTACAACATTAGGTAAAGTACACTTTTTATTGCATTTTTGAGCTTTCTGGGGTCACTGCAGTATACCATAGCTGTAAGGCTTAATTTTTTATATTAAAAGTTTTCAGTCACCAAGATCTGTTAATTAAAAAAGTGTCAATTTCCAGTTGTTGATCAGGGCAAAAGCTGAATTCTCACTTTAATATAGTGTTGACTACCAGGGAGCTGAGTTTAAGGGAGTCAATCACCAGGGAGTCAAACTTACCATAGTTGCCTACAAACTTGGATTTTTCGCCAGTGATGGCAGACAGGGGTGCAGTCAGGACGCCGCAGTTGGGTATGAATCATTGTACACAGGCAACAATCCCAAGGAATGTGTGGAGTTCTGACTTGTCCTTTGGCAGTGGCATTTTGAAAATAGCCTGGATCTTCTGGCTGTCAGGTTTAATGCCATCTTTTGAGACTATGTGTCCCAAGAAGGGTAGTTGTTTGTAGAAGAACTGGCATTTGGAGGGCTTGGCTAACAGCTTATGTTGCGCTAGGGTGGCAAAGACTGCCTCTAAGTCCTTGTGATGCTGTTCCACTGAGGGGTTGTAGATTATGATGTTGTCCAGGTATACCAGGGCATGTTTTCCAATGTAGGGAGCAAACACCTTGTTCATGAAGGTTACAAAGTTTGATAGGGCGTTTGTCATACCAAAGTTGAGTACCACACACTTGTACAAGCTGTATTTAGTGCAGAAGTCAGTTTTGGAATGTCTTCTTCCTTGATGCGGATCTGGTTATAGCCTGCAGTCAGATCAATCTTGGAGAAGACTGTAGCACTGCCCAAGGCGTCAAAGAAGTCTTCAATGAGTGGTAGAGGGTAACTATTATTGATTATAACTTTGTTTAGAGCTCGGTAGTTGGTGACTAAATGTAGGGTACCATCTTTCTTTGCTAGAAATAATACAGCGGCACCAAAGGGGGACTGTGAGGGGAGGATAAGTCCTTTCTCCAATGCCTCTTTGAGGTAAGCACGCAGGGTGTTGTCCTTGTTTGGGGTGAGGCAATAGATGGGCGCACATTAGGTACCACTCCTTTGAGTTGAATGGAGTGTTGGATGTGTTTCTCTGGTGGCAACCTGGGTAGAGCCTCCTTGAAGATTTCTGGGTGACAAGCTACAATTTCACAATCCTGAGGTGTGGTGATGTCCTGGTGATATTTGAAATGGATAATCTTGTATTGGCAGGAGTCCCAGTCAATTGTCTTAAGGTTCTCCTGCTTGTCCAAGGTCTCTGTGATACGTACAAAGGCATGGTTGCGCAGGAGTTGAACTAATGAGTCAGGGTAGATATGATAGTTGACATCTTCACGTTTGATGGTCAGTACCAAGGTTGCCCAATCTACATGGGGGTTGTTCTTTTGCAGCCAGTCAAGTCCCAGTACAATGTCAAACTTTGGAAAATCAATGACAGTACCATGGATGGTGGAATGTAGGTTCTCTAGCATGACAGAGAATGGGGAAGTTTCCTGTGTTACAGCAATGTGATGTTCATCAGCTAAAACCACAGGTTTAATCCCAAAGGATTAGTGGCTAACTTGAACTTATCTACAAAGCTGCTGTTGACCAGGGTTTGATCTGCGCCCAAGTCCAGGAGTGCTGAGCCTGTGTAAATTCAAAAGCAGAAAGGGTAAGACATCAGTTTATTTGAGTGTCTGGCAATGGTGTACAGTACCAGGTCTTCTGAGGATACTTGAATCATTGGGCATTGGTCCACGTCCTCAGGCTGGTACTCATTGTTGGGCAAGTCAGGAATTGTGTGGGGAGAGCTTGGCTTGCTTAGTGCTCTCCCCGGGCATTTCCCTTGTCTTGGTTGTCTTGAGTGACAGTGACACAGAAGTTGTTTTGGTTTATATTGGCCATTGTTCCTGTTCCCATGTCTGTTCAAACCTGTGGGTTTGTGTTTTGCACTGCTGTTGTTCCCAGGGGGTGGTCTGTTGGAGCGCCCAGCTGAGTGAGAATCCTTGGGTTGTTCTCTTTTCCTTGTTTGCACCTTGTGGAGGGCTTTGGACGTTTGTTCTGCTTTTTCTGCCTTGCAGTATAGGCTTTGCAAGTTGGTTACTTGATCCAGGTTTACGTGTCTCATTACGTGCAACTTGAGTGTGTAGTAGTACATGAGGTGGGTGGCTGGAGTGTCAAAAGCCATGTCAGAGGGGGGTGTAGAGGAGTTCCTTGTAGGCACGGGTAAGCTCCTTTACAGTGCCAGTCTGGGTCAAGTTCTTAACTTGGCAGATTATCATGAGTGTGGTGTTTTCAGCACAAATCTTGCCAAGAAGTCTTGTTTGAAGGTGTCCCAATTCTTCTTTATGGTCTGTTCTTCATGCCACTTGTTGCACCAGGTGCCAGCGTTGTGTGTCAACCAAATAGAGATTTCTGCAATCCAGAATCTCTGTGGGCATTCTATTTGGGCCAGAATGCTTTGGGCAGATTGGATCCATGACGCGGCATTATTATCATTGGCTCTTGCAAAAGGTTCCAAAGCAGCGCTTTGAAATCTTTGGGCTATGTAGGCTGGCATGGTACTCTCATCAGTCGGACAAGGCATAGCAGGGGTAGCCTGGAAGAGCCCTTGTGCAGACATGGCATTGAAGGCAGAGAGTGAGATTACCATGTTTTGGTACAGGACAAAGCCATTGGGTATTTCTGTACCAGGTATGTACAGCATCCAGTCTAGTGGGAGGCCAGACATGATTCTATCAAGGATTTTTTGACCGCAGTGGGTACGGGTAATAGGCGGAATTTTGGGGGATAAAGTAAGTTGGAAAACCTACTTCTGCTAACAATGTCATAACTGTGCTGTTTTAGCAGAGTTACAAGGGGAAAAATATTTAGAAACTAGATAATAATCTTTATTGGGAGATAGTGATTATATAGTCATTGTGAATCAAGGATAACAGGAACATGATTGTGTTGATTACATGGTTGGATGATGAAGGGGGTGGCTTGATCCTTGTAATGAGTCAAGCGCCAAAACAAGTTACCCACCGTGGAGGATCAGCTTCTGTTCATGTTATTGTATTTGGTAATTCAAGTTGTCTTCCTAACTTGGCTTCAGGTGAATGGGTAATTGGGTTGCAGGTACAGCCCCGCTTACTCAGAACTTTGCTGGCAGGTCAAGCCTGCTGTTTTGAAAGTAACCTTACATTTAAAGAATTCACACTTACTTTGCTTAATGATCAAGTTAGCCTGGAGGATACGCTCTACCACTGCTGACAAGTGGGCCTTATGAGATTCCTCATCTAGAGAAAACACTAAAATGTGATCCATGTAAGCAATGGCACACACCCCCAGCAGTTCTCCCAGAACCAAATCTATCAACCTCTGAAAACATGCAGGAGCATTTGAAGCCCAAAAGGAATAACAAAAAACTAAAAGATGCCCTTTTTTGTTCTGAATGCAGTCAACCACCCCATTCCTTCTGCTATCCTAATATGATTGAACACATTCAAAAGATCAAGCTTTGAGAAGACCTTAGGCTTTTCAACACAACAAGAGATTTGCGCTTCAAGAGGCAAAGGATAGGGATTTGGAATTGTGATATTGTTTAAGTTTTCATAATTCACACATGGCCATAAAGACCCATCCAACTTTTGAACAAACAACAATGGAGAACAGATTGACAAAGCCTTCTTAAAAATGTAGCTTTTTGTCAACATGTCATGATACCACTCCTCCAAACATACATCCTCCTTCAGAGTCAAGGGGTAAATAGAAGAAGAAATACAAATAAGATCAACAGTGGCCTTGAAGTCAAAGTAAAACTGAGTATGCTTAGGAAGGACCTTGCCCCTAGTAGCGTCAAAAGCCGCTGACCAAGGTTGAAGGCATACTGGCAAATCCAAACTCACAGGCATCAGAACAGGAACTGTCTGGATAGTCTGGGAAGACTTCTCCAATTCAGACATCCCTAGAAATGGAATGCAAACAATGATACTCAAAGAATCATCCACCTGCAACTTGTTCTCCTTAAGGATAGTTGACACATTATGATCCTGCCACCAACCTACTCCTAAAATAATAGGATACATGAGGGTAGTGCATATGGAGAATTAAGCAGTAAAGGACTGGCCCACAACCACAAATGTCACAGGCCTCTTCAGCTAGAAAGAAGGAAACATTTGACAGTTCTCTCCTCTGACCAGCATGCCAGGATGATACTTCAACTGAAAAAAATCTGCCGTCTCTATGCTCATGAAGTTCTCAGAAGCACCAGTATCCAACAAAATTTCATGACAGAAGATAGTCTGACCATTATTAATGCTACCATAGAACAAGAAGTAACCAGAAGTAGATTTATTTGCAGCAAAGGTAGCAATCTTGACAGGGTCTTGTTTTTCATTGGCAGTACAGACGGCAGCTAAGGAGGCAGGATGCTCCTGGAAGTAACACTCAATCATTTCTTAGACGGCAGCTGAAAGAATGGGGTTATCACAATCAATGGGAACAAGGGGCAACTCTTTGGACGTAATAACAGAAGATTTTGCAGGTACAATGTGCTGAAGCATTGCCAAGGAACTATCAGGACCAGACACTACAGGGGCCTCCTTTACATCACCGGGTTTGTCCACCACCGCCAATTGTAGCTAATACAAGCTAGGGGGAGAACAATCTTGGCTTTGGTTGGCAGGAACTACTGCAGAGCAAAGACCAGAAAACCAAGAGCGCGCAGCAGGTTTATCCTCAATTATCAACATACCTTGCTTGGAAGTAGACAGATTTGAGACCAGAGAAAGAATTTGGCTTACCAGGGCCTCAGTTGTGGTTAATGGGGAATCCCAAACTGCCAAATTCTTGGCAGTCTGGTCAACTGCTAACCACAACGCTGAGAGTTTATTCACCTCGGGAACATTGATTGTACAGCAGTAGGTAAGAAACTGAGGAAGGAATACCAAAAGCGGAGTTGTATCCTGATGGAAGGTGTACAGCTTACAATACACTTTGAGCTCCTCAATAGATACACAAAATTTTTTTAACAAAGGGTATAGAGATGCACTCCCAGTTAAAATACGTGGATTGCGCTTCACCGCAGACAACACCCATTCACGAGCATCTTCAGAAACCTTTGTCATAACATGATAAACCTGAGATTTGTGACTAAGGCTAGAACTGGAATATAATGATAAGGCCAACAAAACTTCACACAAAATTTCATCAGTGGGTGGAGCAGGAAAATAATCCAGACACCAAAATGACATGACCAGCAGAAATAAGAAACAGATGATCCAGTCTCATCAACTGTAACCAGATATGGAAACCACAAATTAAAGAAAAGTCCAAACTGAAAACTCAGAAAAGAACTGATACAAATGAAAATAATAAATGCAGATATCTTGATAGAAAGAAGAAGAGGAACACAATTTCATTACAAACTCCTTCCAAAAACTCAGACATAGAAGAGTTGAGTAATGTGATGGAAATTGACAGGTAATAAGAAGTAGTCTCCATGTGGTGGGGAATTATCACCCTAATCCACATAGAGTTGATGATCAATCACCAACAAAGCTTCAAATACTGGTTGGTAAAATTTCCAAAGGATACACTGGGGCTCAGCAAAATGATTAAACCCAACCAAAAGAGTTCTAGATAGATTGCCTGAGAAAGAATTAAAGTATCTTCAGCATAGAACTCTGGACATTGAAAAGACATAACTGTCTTGGATCTAGATTCAGCAGGAAAGAAACCAACATTCTGGGGCATTGAAGTAACATTAGGAGGTGCCAACAACAAAGTACCCAAGGCAGGCCCCCAGCTTCCTGTAATAATTTGACTTAAGATCAAGTTATACAGGATGTAGCAGAGTAGACCAACTAATGGATTCATTGTTAAAATAAAGTTAGACCAGGAGAATATTTGATTTATTGAGTAATCTAGGGAGGACTCAACTATTAGAGTTGAACAGTGAATTTTTTCCCAATATGTACTAAATTTAATGACTAAGCAATAACACCTGAATCCATGGCCCCTATACCGTCTACATCATCTAATGAGTGCTTTGTCCAGTACGCAAAAAAACCCTTGAGTGATTAATTTCTGTTGAACGTTCTGATAAATAAGGTTGTATCATGTGACTTTCAGATTAAGTCTATTTATCAGTGTCAACTTGCATGGGGTAATCAAATCCAGCTGACAAAGCAGAGCAGCAGTAACTCATTTCCAATCAACAATTTGGTTTAAATATGTCAATTTGGTCAGCTTAGATAATGGTTTGTCTGACTTCCATACTTTGCAATTAGGACAGGTAATACCAGGCATTATGGAAACTACTGTGACACTTGTGTTGCACTAACTCAATTTTTGACCTGTGGGGGCGGCCACAACCACAGCGCACAATGGGTGCATTATTACTCTGTTGTTGTGAAGCTTCCATTTTGGTATAAAAACAAAACAAAACAAAATAAAAATCAGTTTGTCTATATATCTTATATATAATAATATTTATCTCTATATATAGCAGCATGAAAGCTTGTAGCCACTACTGTTTATTTCAAACCAGGGTTTATATCTCTATACTAATTATTTTTGGTTGCCAATGTGCACTGTTAATTGTATGTTTTGATAAATCTAATCTTTTTATCAGGTTTAATCCCAACCAGATGCTTGGAACATTTATTTCTCTTTTATATTCTAGATTGTATGTCATAGTTAGGACAAGCTGGTAACAGCATTATAGATTCACTGGTTTGTTATTATGTTTGATATTTTGTTGCCAGTCTCAGTTTCTATTGGGGTTAGTTGCTGGATTGAGTTTGTAACTTTTGGGGCTGGGTTCCATGGGTTCATAAAAAACATAGTTGTTGTAGTAGATGTGTTCTGTGATTGAAACTCATTTGTTCTAGTGTTTGGTACTTTTGTTGTTGAGTTGCCATATGTTTGTTCCCAGTTTGCATAGGCCATTGTGTGACTGGACAGTTTTGCCAAACAGCGCACATTTTCTGTGGAATTGGCTTCTGTTTAGATCTAACAGGTTTAAATTTGTTGGGTGACTGAACCTATGTGTTCTAAACTGAATGATATTTGTGTTGTAACGGTGCTGTTTTAGCAGAGTTACAAGGGAGAGAATATTTGGAACCTAGATAATATTCTTTATTGAGAGATAATGATTATATAGTTATTGTGAATTGTGGATAGCAGGAACATGATAGCATTGATCAAACTGTGAAATGTTGAAGGTGGTGGCTTGATCCTTGTAATGAGTCAAGCGCCAAAACAAGTTACCCACTGGGAAGGATTAGCTTCTGTTCATGTTATTGTATATGGAAATACAAGTTGTTTTCCTAAATTGGCTTTGGGTGACTGGATAATTGGATTGTGGGTCACAAACCTGCGTACTTTAAACCTTGCTGGCGGGTCAAGCCTGCTGTTTCAACATCTCCCCCCAACTGAAGGTTGGCCTCCTCTGGGGCCAGGTTGTCAGGGAGGCCGTCAGGAGCCCGGGCGCCACACTGGACTAGCTGTTATTTGGTGGTGGGTAGTACGGTCTCTTGTTGCTTTTTTATTGCCTTGTAAGGCCTGAGGCAATCATGATGGAGGATTTTGTCCTGTCTTTGTTTCCCAAGTCCTTGTACAAGTTAAGAGTTGTTTTTGTTTACCTTTAGGATGATGACAGGGCCAACTTTTTCTGGCTGTAGTTTACTTTTGTCAATATTCATGACCCAAACCTTGTTGCCAACCTCATGTCTGTCTTTGATGGGGACAAATGTCTTTTGTAGACGCTTTTCTTCTTTTTATGGTTGGTTGCTATTGGCCTGTATGACCTGGGGATCTGAGCGGGGTGTAAACTTTTCTGGCATCTCCATCTTGGGCCCTGATAGCGCCTGGATGATATTGGGCTATTTTCCATAAACTAGCTTTAAGGGGCTTTTGCCAGTGGATCTGTTTGCGCGGGTCTGGCATACAAGTAATGCAGTCAGTAGCTACTTGTACCAGTCCTCAGGTCTCCCAGCGGTGAGCTTGGCCAAGGCTTGCACAAGGCTGCCATTCAGCTACTCCATGCGTCCATTGGCCTGAGGATGGTAAGGTGTTGTCACCGTATGCTGGAACCCATTCTTGGTGAGGTACTTATTGGTGTCTTTGGAGGTCAATTCCTTGCCCCCATTGGTTATCAGGAGTTCTGGCTTTCCAAACCTTCTGATTATTTCTCTTCCTATGAAGCGTCATACATCATTGCCAGTATGTGTCTTAACTGCTTGTGTCACTGGCCATTGTGTGACAAAGTCTATTGCAGTAATGATGTATTTCTTGTTGTTATGTTTCCCTGGCATAGGACCCACAATTTCTAGGGCCCACACCTTGAATGGCAGTTGCGTACAAATAGTTAACACTGATTTAGGTGGGGTCTCACACCTTGCAAATTTTTCACATACTTTGCACTGGTCCAAGACTTCCTGGATGCCTTGGTATAAAGTTGTCCACCATGCTTTGTGTTTAAGAAATTTGTAAAGTTTGTGGCTTTTTGTGTGTCCCAGGTCTCTGTGGTAACATAGGATTGTGTCCACTTGCTGGTGCGTGGGAATGTATGGGACAGTTGTTCTGTCAGACATTTTTTGGTGTAGTGTTCCATATATGCTGGCAAACAAGTGCTCGTTCTTAATGATGGTTTCTCTTGTTATTTCTGTGGTTCCAGGGGGAAACCTTTGTCCTTTGTCCAGAGCACCAGGAGAGGCCAGTCTGGGTCAAGCCCATTTTTGCCCCTTGTAGCTCTGACGTATAGGTGTGACAGCGCATCAGCCATGGCCAGCTCTGGGCCCGGCTTATATTGTATGAGCATGTTGAACCTCTCCAGAAGTTCCATCTAGCGGGCTTGACAGCAGGATAAGTTTGCTTGGGTTTTGAAGTAGATGAGTTATTTGTGGTCTTTCAAGGCTGTGAACTCTTCTTGTTGTTCTAGATAGCAACACCATTTGACTAGGCAGTGCACAATTGCCAACAACTCTTTGTCATGTATAATGTATTGGCACTTGTCATCTGTCAATTTGTGTGATTCATAGGCCACATGTAGGAAGTCACCATCATTGTTTTGATTTGTAGTACTCCTCCAATGGATGCGTCAGAGGCGTCTGTCTCCATTTGGTATTCCCCATCACGTTTGGGGTATTGGAGGATAGGTGCCATTGTAAGTGTCTCTTTAAGGCGCCTGAAGCAAAGGTCACATTGGGGGGTCCATGCAAATTTGGATTCAGCGCCAGTTATGGCAGACAGAGGTGTAGTCAAGACACCACAGTTGGGTATGAATTGTTGTACATAGGCAACCATTCCCAGGAACGTGTGGAGTTCTGACTTGTCTTTGGGCAGTGGCATTTTGCAAATGGCCTGGATTTTCTGGCTGTTAGGTTTAATGCCATTCTTCAAAACTATGTGTCCCAAGAAGGACAGCTGTTTGCAGAAGAACTGGCACTTGGAGAGCTTGGCTAGCAGCTTATGTTGCGCTAGGGTGGCAAAGACTTCCTCCAGGTCCTTGTGATGCTGTTCCACCAAGGGACTGTAGACAATGATGTTGTCCAGGTAAAATAGGGAATGCTTGCCATTATGGGAGGTAAACACCTCATTTATTAAGGCCATAAAGGTTGACAGGGTGTTTGTCATGCCAAAGTTGAGTACCACACACTTGTACAGTAGTTTTAAAAGCTATGGCAACAACCAAAAATATCTCAGATTTAAACAAAATGATTTCAGATTTAAACAAATCCAACTATCAGGTTAAAATAACACTCTGTTAACAGGGATTTTTGGCGTTAATGAGCAAAATGAGTTGACACAGCAAAGAAGTGCTCGCACGCAAAGCAAAACCATTCAAAATATAATCTGAAATACATTGATTCACAAAAAAATGGTGTGAGTTGACTTTTGATGTACATATGTTTACTATGTGAATTAGTGACAAAATACACCCAAGCAAGGTGTGCCAAAACTCAATCAAAAATGAAACACCATAGCAACTCACTATGTAAACAAAATCACTCAATCAGTGTATTCAATGGATTGTAATCAAGAATGATACCAAGATATCTAAAATAAGACACGAGATCTGAAACATAAATTTTAAAAATATTGTGTTGGGTGCTTAATTTGGCGTAAAATCTGGGAAATGGGTGGAATTTTTTTGGGTATTCTATAAAGGGTGTTGTAAACCAGAAACAACTAATTAAGAAATAAAAAATCTATGATTGGGATATTGGGTGAGAAAAACTCTAATTAAATATCCATATTCAGATAAAAGCAAAAAATAAAATTAGGGAGTAACTTAATTGAAATTTATTTAATATTTTATTAAATTTTGAAATGGAAGGGACACAACACCAGAGTACCAATGCACCTGTTGTGCACTGCAGTTGCAGTTGCGGTCAATCCTGCGGGTCAAAGAATAGAGTTAGTGCAACCCAAGTGCCTACTCAAGAAGGAGATGGGAGAGGAGAGTTCAATAGTGACGCTGCACTGACACAGCTGGTTCAAGGAGCACAAGCTGCTAGGGTGCAGAGCATCAACCCTTGGGTCCCTAAGCTGACCCAGAAGCCCACCAAGGTTACCACAACAATTCAGTTAGAAACAAGGAGGTAGAACTTACTTTGTATGTGTTAGATGTTTTGTACCGGCAAGAGTTGGTCTTGTCAGCCATGCTGGAGAAGGTGAAGCCGGTACTTGATACTAGCTACAAGCCCTATGTCAGTGATGGCAACCAGGAAGAGGACAAGGAGCCTGAGCTCTACTGAACTGATGAGGTACAGCTAGTGCTCAAAAAGGTTGCAGCCTTCTACAACAAGGTACCCATGCCCTGTGTTGTGCCCAATGCCAACGAGCCAATCCCCACCGCTAAAAAGCCTGTCCAGAAGCGCATCCCTGACATCAAATGCATCATCTTGCTTAAGCTAATGTGTGAATCAGGCAATTACAAGGCGGCCATGGCCCTTGTTGGAGTGGATCCCAAGTACACCAGCAAGACCTTCAACAAGTTCATCAACACAGGTAAGTCCTTGCTGTGGAGAAATCCTTGCGCATTTCTACCATGCTCACCAAGGAGCACAAATGGGAAATCTGCCAGTGTATAACCTGGGACTGCCATCTTGAACTGGCAAATATACAGGCCATGGTCAAATCTACTTTTGGGGTTGAGGCCTTAATTTCCTTTTACTACCATCTGCTCAAGTGAATGCAATTTTCCTGGAAAAAACTCAGGGTATCCCCATACAATTGGAACAGACCAGCTAATATCAAGACCCAGAAAAATTACGCTGAGGCATACACTGCCCTCAAAGCCAAGGGGACGGTGTAATTCTATTATATCAATGAATCAGCATTTGCCTTGTCAATGCGTAATGGGTATGGGTATGTCCCCAAAGGCTCAAATGATGGGATGGCTTGGCATGCTGCAGTCCGCGCCACAGCCTATTCAATGGTGGCTCTCCTTGGTCCAAAGGGGGTCAAGCTGTACCAAATGATATTGGGATCTCACAATAGCTGGACCTTACTATCATTTCTCCAATTGGTCCAGGAGCACCTGAGGTGCACAAGCCTGGACTTCACTAAAGTAATTGTGCTGGACAATGTTGGTCTCCATAAGGTAGCTGATATTCTCAAGGAATTCCCAATGATTGACACTAGCATTGCAGTGGGCCCCCAGCAATTGGCCACGGCAAATTTGCGCCTTTTTTTCCTCCCCGCCTATTTGCCCTTCCTAAAACCCATTGAGGAAGTCTTTGGGTGGCTCAAGCAAGTTGTCAAGCAAGGAACCCCAACTGGGACCAAGGACCTGTTTAATTTGCTGCAGGCCAGGATCCACACCCTCCCAGCTGAGACCGTGGTCAAATTCTATGAACACACTGATTTGTTCATTCCTGCGTGCCTTGCCAAACAGCCAATCAATTAAAGACTTAGCTTGTCAAACTTTTTTATATTCTCTTATTTGCTATTCAAGATTTACTAATTATCATTTTATATTTAGATGTTTCCAAGCCCACAATCACATTCATCAGGACTGTCAATGAAGGTTAGTAATTTATTTATAATCATTTTTTATTATGATATCTAAGGATATCCCAAACACTTGATACTGGATTATGTGAATATGTTTATATCACTTTTGTCAAATAAATATAAAAATCAAATTAAAAAAGTTAAATGTAAAGTGTACAAATTAGAAGTATATTTTATTAGCATATATTATTATGCTTTTATTAAGACCTTCTATGGGATATATTTTGCATATCTTGTTTGCTAAAATAAACTTTAAAAAATTTATTTATAATAAAAATAATCTAGAAAATAAAGATATTTATTGATATAGAGAAAAAATTAAGAGCACCTATAATGGGTTCAGCGGTATGTACCCACCCAGTGATGGAGGTGGCACACAACCTCCACTGCCACACTGTGGACAGTGGATACACCCTTATTGAAGTATTCTTGCCTGCTGGTAAAAGGGAGGATGGTGAGGTGGGAATGGAGGAGCAGCTTTTCTGGCGGGGCTGAAAACCCAAAGATTCCAGCCAGGACCAGGGCGTCCTGGATAATGTGGTCCACCAAGTTGTACCTGGGGGGACCTTCTTCCTGTCCAGTGAGAGACGGGCCTTGTTGACCCGGAGAAGGACCCCATCTAGGTCCTCTACACTGGCACCCATTCCAAAGTAGAAGAGGTACCCAAGGTAAACCACCAGATGAAGCCTTTGCCCAGCAAAGGCTTCTGTAAACTCACATAATTTATTGAAAACCACACTGATCTTCTTTTCATGCTTGGTCTTTGCAAAGGTCAGCTCCATAGTTTCAGGGACCCCTGTCTTGTTGGCACTCCAGGCTAGCCCAAAGTTGGCAAGGAGGATTTTTGTCTTCTTGACGGCTGTTGCGTCTGCAACAGCCAATTTCCCCACCACACGCCCAAAGTTGTCCAGCAGGTAAGAAATTGTGCGCTCCAAGGGGTAGCAGAAGCAAGCAGATGCATGGGCCCGGCCCATCCACAGTACTTTCTTGAATGGGAGCGTTGCCAGGATGTCCCAAACAAGCTCAATGGAGTTTACACAGTAAATTCCACTGAGGGATACTGGGTCAATGCGGACCAATTGGGCATCCTTGTAGGCAGTAACTGCCCACTTGGATGCCCCCTTGGCATGCGTCAGCCCGGCCAATGCCTCCTGCAACATCAGAAAAGACCTGTGGACCCTGTCTTCAAGCTCCCGCAAGACAGGGGGGACAGATAGAGTTGTTTTGCTATGTGAGTGGCAAAATTTGAATTGAACGTGGGCGGGACAAAAGGAACCAGGACCTGATGGAGTTCACCATCAATGTTCTCTAAAAAAAAGGTAAGTATTTTGAAGTTGTTATTAATTTTATTTCTTTTAGATTACCTTTGCAGGTTTCCTCTTTGCCAGCGGCTTCAGCAGGCTTTGCCATTCTTGGCGCCAGTAATTGTGCAGGAAATTCAGTGTCCACGGTTTGTGCGCGCTTTTCAGGTTTGAGATGTTCATACATCTCAGGGTCGTTGACCCAGATGTACGGCGCAGAGAGGGCAAAGGACTTGAATCAAAGGCCTTCCACAACGTGCTTCTGGACATTTAAAAGCTGTTCAATTGTTGTTTTGGGGGTGTCTGGAATCTTGGCCATGAGTGCCTTGGCGGACACCTTTTCAATTTTGTCCCCTTCAAGGACGGCAGACTTAACTCTTGCTTTGACCTTGCAGTCAATCTCTTTAATTTCAGCAATTGCTGAGTCAAGATCCTTCAAAAGATTCTCTAATTCTCTCATTGAATTTTTACTAACCATTTCAAATGTTTTTATAGCTTTTGCCCCAATAAATTATGTATTATTTTGATACTGTTGCCTCTTTGTTTATTCCTTTTTGTTTTCCCATTTACTACATTATCCCATCTTTTTACCCATTTTGTATATGTTTTACGCTCAACTCAATATGTGTCATTTGCTTTGTGTTGGCATTGTTTCCTTAATTACCATATTATTTTTGGCGCTTTGCACAGCCCCTTGTGAAAATATTAACAACAATTTGGTGATAAGCTAAATTTGAATTAGAAAATTATAGGTTAACTGTTTTTAGATAAAGTTGTTACTGATCCAAATTCAAAACCTTAATGATAAACTTTAAGCCAATCAGGGGCCAAGTGATAGAGTGATTGTTGTCAAATAAAGGGCCATACAATAATTCTTTGGTGCATGTGTGCTAATTAATATTATTGGCTGGTTGTTTTGCCATTGTGCGCTATTGTTGCTGTGGCAAGTTGTTGATGGACTAGTGACCAATCAGCTGCTGGGTTAACACTAGTCCATCAACAACTTGCCACAGCGGCAATGGCGCACAATGGCAAAACAACCAGCCAATAATATTAATTAGCGCACATGCACCAAAGAATTATTGAATGGCTCTTTATGTCACAACAATTTTTTTCTCACTTGGCCCCTGATTAGCTTAAAGTTTATCATTAAGGTTTTGAATTTGGATCAGTAACTACTTTATCTAAAAACAGTTAACCTATAATTTTCTAATTCAAATTTAGCTGATCACCAAATTGTTGTTAATATTTTCACAAGGGGCTGTGCAAAGCGCCAAAAATAACTGTGTTCTGGATCTAGATACACAACATAGTAAATATATGATTTCATAGAAATAAGCTGAATATAAAGAATAAAACCAACTATAAACAAAGAGAACATGAACAATTGAAATTTGAAATAAAGATAATATAAATAGAAAATGTTTGGTGACAGGGGGTTTATTGGGGAGGGGAAGAGTGATGCTTGGTAGGAAGAATAGCGCGGGAAGGAAGACGTAGAGGCAGTGCTGGCCTGGGGGGTCTGGGATTGGGTGGGTTGGGCTTGCGGGTGAGGGGTGTTGGTGGCGGGGGTGGAGGCAGGAGGATTTTGCGTGATGGCTGCCATATAACACTTATTGTATTCCTCATTGGTCATTGGCTGGATGGGCTGGTACGTGGCAGTGGCCTGAGGTAGAAGGCGCTTATCCTTATGTTATTAGTTGCCCATATTCACATGGAAGACAATTTGGGCAAACAAGTCAGCCACCATTTGGTGACCAAAGAGAGAATTGTGGTCAAGGGCCCCAAGATAGAGGTCATTGAAAGCCTGAGGGCAGTGCTCCCGTAATGTGGATCCAATGTTGAAGAAGAAGACATCAGCCAGATGGATTTCTGCATGACTGGCGGGGTAGACTGAGGCCTGGTGCCCGCGTCCCTGGATGGCCTTGAGGGCGGTGGAGCTACCCTCCATCTGGTGGCTCAAGAAGACCTGGTGCTTTGAATTCAAACCATCCCAGGAGTTGATTAATCCACCAAGGATATGGCTGTTATTGGAGCCATTGATGAAATCTGGGTTTGTCCAACAGTAGACAAAAATCCTTGGCTGAAACAGCCAGGAATGCACCAATGAATGTCCCCTTCTTGACCTTCTTCCTCCCTTTTTGGGTGGCGGCTCTTCCTTGGGCGCCAAAATTTTCAAAAGCTATTAATAGCTTATAATAGAAGATAAACATGGCATCATCAGATAGACTTGTCAAGCATTGGACCAGGGTTGATTTGATGTCAAGATCATACAGGGAATTCTCAGTGCCATCCCATTGGTTGCCAGTAAAATTGGTAAGAACCTGTATTGAAGCTACCTTCTCATGCATCCAGAGCTGCACCATGCGCTCAGATACCCAGATGCCATGGTGCGCAAGTTGCTTCTGGACCTGGGTCAAGGGAAGCTTGGGGTCCCGCTGGAGGAGATCAAGCATTATTGGGTAGGCCTCGGTTATCTGGGACTACATGGCCTTCTTTGGCTTCTTGGCTGTCCCAATCAGATTTCCCTTGTTCATTAGGTTGTTGAACTCCTGCATTATGGTGGCTTGGGTAAATTTCAACTGGGCGGCAATCTGGTCCCACAACAGACCCTGTAGGTTTAGTGCCACAATTTCCTGAAGAATTTGGGCAGTGATTATTCTGCGTTTGGGGCGCTGGGCGGTGGGAGCTGAAGCCTGATTAGCTGTAGGGGGCAGGTTAGCTGGTGGCAGGAATTTGTTCTGGATTGAGGTTGCCATCCTGATTGGTTGGTTGACGGACAGTTTATGCGGGAGCGGGGGCAGAGCTAGACACAAAGTGACTATTGAACAAGTCAAAGCCATATGGGTCGGGAGTCAGTAACAGGTCAGCTTCCTTGTTACCTGCCTCAAAGGATTGGGTGTAAACAGGTGCCTTCACGTCCTGAGCCTTGCCTCCATTAAAGCTGGCTTGGCTGCTGGTGCTGTTGAAAATTTTATTGCTAGTAAAAACCATCTTGAAACAAAACCTAGGATAAAATCACCTAAAGTTGAAATTTTAAAATTTAATGGTTTATTTTTATTGTAATCTTGAGTTCACATGTGGAAGGTTCTCAAAACCAATTCATACAAATCAGGATCCACGAAAATGAATAAAATGCCTCTGTTCCTAAATTGGATAGCTGTTAATTGGCTGTTAAATTGATAGTTTTCTATTTTAGGCTGCTCATACTACACATTTGTGGGACTTCATTTTGTTTTGTGCTTGTGGAATCTTGCTTCTAGATTGCTCAAATTTTGTTTAATTTTAGTCCTTCTATTGGTGCCTTGTATGACCCCTGATTAGATTATAATATACTCCGGAACAGTGTCCATCCATCTCACTTGTTGTGTCAGTTCTTTTCTTTTTTGGTTTGAACTACACCGCTTGATGTTTGATATAATTTTTTATAATGGGCTAGTGAAATTTTGTTTCTTGTTTGACAGTTCACTTATCAACTGAAATTTTATAAATTAATTGAATCCTGAATCTGGCAAAACTTGGATTCTGTTTAAATCTGAAATCATTTCATTTAAATCTGAGGTATTTTTGGTTGTTGCCATAGCTTTTTAAACTACTGTACAAACCGTAGTTAGTGCATAAGGCTGTTTTGGGGATGTCTTCTTCCTTGATACAAATCTGATTGTAGCCTGCAGTTAGATCAATCTTGGAGAAGACTGTAGCGCCACCCAAGGCATCAAAGAGGTTGTCAATGAGTGGTAGTGGGTAACAATTCTTGATAGCAACTTTGTTTAGGGCTCAATAATCCATGACTAGGCGCAGGGTACCATCTTTCTTTGCCACAAACAATACGGCAGCACCAAAAGGGGACTGTGAGGGGTGGATAAGTCCTTTCTCCAATGCCTCCTTGAGGTAGGCACATAAGGTGTTGTCTTCATTTGGGGTCAGCCTGTAGATAGGGCGCGCCTTGGGTACAGCCCCTTTGAGTTGGATGGAGTGCTGAATGTGCTTCTCAGGGGGCAGCCCAGGCAGCGCTTCCTTGAAGATTTATGGATGGCAGGCCACAATTTTGAGGTCCTGAGGCGTGAAGGTATCCTGGTGATCTTTGAAGTGTATGATCTTGTACTGGCAGGAGTCCCAGTTGATTGCCTTCAGGTTTTCCTTTTCATCCAGGGTCTCTGTGATGTGCACAAAAGCGTGGTTGTGTAGGAGTTTGTCCACTGAGTCAGGATAGATCTGGTGGTTGACACCTTCATGCTTGATGGTTAAGACTGAGGTCGCCCAGTCTACATGGGGATGTTCTTTTGCAGCCAGTCCAGTCCTAGTACAATGTCAAATTTGGGAAAGTCAATGACAGGGCCTTGAATAGTGGAGCGTAGGTTCTCCAACATGACAGAGAAGGGGCAGTTTCCTGTGTCACGGCAATATAATGTTCATCAGCTAAAATCACGTTTTTAACCCGCAAAGGATTGGTGGCTAACTTGAACTTATCTACAAAGCTGCTGTTGACCAGGGTTCAATCTGCGCCCGAATCCAGGAGTGCTGATCCTGTGTAACTGCAAAAGCGGAAAGGGTAAGACATCAATTTATTGGGATGTCTGGCAATGGTGTACAGTACTGGGTCTTCTGAGGGTACTTGGATCATTGGGCATTGGTCCACGTCCTCAGGTTGGTATTCATTGTTAGGCAAGTCAGGAATTGTGTGGGGAGAGCTTGGCTTGCTTAGTGCTCTCCCTGGGCTTTACCCTCCTCTTGGTTATCTTGAGTGACAGTGACACGGAAAGGGGTTTGGTTTGATTGGCTGTTGTTCCTGTTCCCATGTCCATTTGAACCTGCGGGTTTGTGTTTTGCACTGCTGTTGTTCCCAGGGGGTGGTTGGTTGAAATGCCCAGCTGGGTGAAAATCTTTGGGCCACTCTCTCTTTCCTGTTTGTGCCTTGTGGAGAGCGTTGGACGTTTGTTCTGCTTTCTCTGCCTTGCAATATGGACTTTGCAAGTTGGTCACTTGATCCAGGTTCACCTGTGTCATTACATGCGACTTGAGTGCGCCGTAGTACATGAGGTGAGTGGCTGGAGTGTCAAAAGCCATTGTCGCGCTTTTTGCTTTACAGCGCCACAATTATTTGAGATTAGAGGGCACAGAACATTTGCCAGAATACAGTCATATATGAGGATATGAGTAGTACTGTATCAGAAGAGCCAGGATAGAATGGAACCATGATTATTGCCCAGCAATGGCTTCTGATTGCGCAGAAGCACTTCAGGATTAGGATAAAGGTCAACCAGATTAAGGATAAAATAAAGATAGTTCAAATATGATTTTATTGTGAATGACTAATTCTTCTTATACCTTCTACCAGGTTAATCTCTGGGCTGGTAGCAATGTCTTCTAGGACATTCTAACACACCCCAAATTTGGGTAATTATTAATCTGGGTTTGGTGCTTCTTGCACGACAACCAATAGAATATCTTCATCTCACCCAGCACAGGTGATCCTTGCAGGCATGGAATAATTTAGTTACTTCAGGATCACTTCCTGCTTTATTAGCATACTGCAGCTTAATGCTTATTAATGTGACAATTAAGGAAATTTGAGATTATGGGGAATCAAACCCCGCACCTCGCCGCTCAATGTAAAGGTAAGGCGGCGCCGCGGAGCTTGACGTAAAAGTGGTTTGGTGCATTGGCGCTTAATCCAATTGCTAGGTGGCGCCGCGGCGCTTTGTGTATTTATTAAGTGCTGTGGCGGCGCCTGTCATTGGCTAGTATTAGGCTTAGGTCAGCAGACTACTGCTAATCCAATTTGCATGTAGTTATACTACCAATTTACATCATTTGGCAGCTTCAATTCATATCTGCAAGCTCCTCATAATTAGTGTCATTGTATTTTGTACTACTAATTTATGGATTTGATTGTAGCAATCCCTGTCAGGATCCTCCTTTCTAATTTTAGCTGCTAGTATCTACTTGGATTTCATTATTTAATCCTGAAAAGAATTGGGTTATTTCTTGGCTCATCTTTTATTTCAGACATATCCCCTATCATTATCCTTTTCAATCCGGCAATATTCCTTCTATTTTAACAGTTAATTTAAAGTTCGAAGCTTACCTTGTTTGTCCTGGGCAATTTTTGAACCACAGACCTTAAAACAATTAGTTAAGAACTCAAGTCCAAAGTTAAATTACCTTTTTGCTCTACTGCTTACGCCAGCATCTTTGGACCAGGTTTTTCCTGCTCTCCTGCCTTTTGCCTTCACTTTTACTACCTCCTGCTAAACAGTCACTGTTCCCTGCCATTTCTCCTTTACTTGGTGTTAACTTATTAAGTTTAAACCACAAAGACATGTGCTTTGGTTTTTCTGTTCTTCTCACTATATCATTAACCAATCTTGGTTTAAATTATTCACCTCAATTCTGCACCTCACTACCAAGCTAAATAAAAAGGTTTGGTCTTTCAATCTTAACAGTAAGTTGAGATTGTTTGACTTGCACCTCAAAAAAGGTACTTGTTTAGGTTTTGTGGTTTGTGTTTCTTTTCTAATTTTAGTTTAACCTTATTTTTGATCTTATGATTCCTTTTGACTTTCTATTTCATCAGTTAGGTAGTTTCTATAATAATACTCACAATTTGATATTTTGATGTTTTTAATCCTTCAACTAGTGGTGAGCAATTCCCTGATTTAGAAATTTATTTTTTGATCAAGTCCTCAATCATTAAGACTGGGTTCTATTTTATTTTCTTAGGATTAATCAATTGCCTCAGCCCTTATTTTACCTCCTACAAGCTTCTAGGAGCCCTAGTCCAGTTGTTACTACAAACCTTACCTACTTTTTTGTATTTGACCAACATAAATATAAACAGTATTAAAGCTTTGGTTTACAACCATCTTCCCCAAACTATGAGACCTTACAATCCCAATCCGTGAGCTCCGTCATAATTGACATCATTGCTTGGTCAAAATTCCCAACAGCCATATCTGAGGGGGCACATAGTCAGAGTTCCTTGTAGATGCAGGTGAGCTCCTTTACTGTGCCCATCTGGGTCAAGTTCTTCACTTGGCGGATGATCATGAGTGTGGTGTCCTTCAGCACAAATCTTGCCAAGAAGTCTTGCTTGAAGGTGTCCCAATTCTTCTTGGTGTGTTCTTCATGCCACTTGTTGCACCAGGTGCCAGCGTCATGAGTCAATTGGATGGAGATCTCTGCAATCCAGAATTGCTGTGGGAATTCCATTTGGGCCAGCTTTCTTTGGCCAGACTGGATCCATGCCGCGGCGTTATTGTTGTTGGCTCCAGCAAAAGGCTCCAGGGCAGCCCTTCAAAGTCTTTGGGCTACATATGGGGGCATGGTCTTCTCATCAGTTGCATGAGGCATAACAGGGGAAGCCTGGAAGAACCCTTGTGCAGACATGGTGTTGAAAGCAGAGAGTGGGATCACGGTGTTCTGGTACAGGAAAAAGCTATTGGGTATTTCAGTACCAGGTGTGTACGGAGTCCAGTCTAGCAGGAGGCCAGACATGATTCTATCAAGGATTTTTGACTGTGGCGGGTACGGGTAAAAGCAGAATTTTGGGGGATAAAGTAAGATGGAAAACCTACTTCTGCTACCAATGTTGTAACTGTGCTGTTTTAGTAGAGTTACAAGGGGGAAAATATTTGAAAGCTAGATAATATTCTTTATTGAGAGATAATGATTATATAGTTATTGTGAATCATGGATAACAGGAACATGATAGTGTTGATCATATTGTGGGATGTTGAAGGGGGTGGCTTGATCCTTGTAACGAGTCAAGCACCAAAAGAGTTACCCACCGGGAAGGATCAGCTTCTGTTCATGTTATTGTATTTGGAAATCCAAGTTGTCTTCCTAACTTGGATTTGGGTGACTGGATAATTGGATCACGGGTCATGAACCCGCTTACTCAGAACCTTGCTGGCAGGTCAAGCCTGCTGTTTTGACATTTGTTTATCTCAACAGGTTGGAAAACTACTGTACTCTTTTTTGATATTTGAAAAAGATATTTCTTGGTTATTAATATCTTATTTATCTTGTATTATATGCTTACCAGGGTTATATATGTGGGGATGGATACTATGTGGCATATTGTCAGCTATATATGGCTCTGGTTATCTTGATAAAGATATCAGTCTCTTCTGAATCCCTCTATTCTTCTATACACCTCTCAGAAGTTTATGCTTGACAATAGCCTGCTATGGCAGAAGATTGCTCAAGTAGGCAGTGCAGGATAGCTGATCAGATTTACTTGGAAGTTGTGGCTTGATGCAGTGTTGTATCTGGATCAGCCTTGGCATCTTTGACTGGGGGTCAAGAATATTTCTTGGGGATGATCTTTGGGCAAGCTGGCAAAGGGGTTGTGATGCTATTGAGGGCAATAATCCTGATAGCTATAAAGAGTTGTGAGTGGAGGGGATGTATATTTCTCCTGAGCCTGTTAAGAAAAGATATCCTGCTATCAGAGGTACTGACTGGCACTTGTCCCAGGTGGTAAGCTATCCTTGTTTGGTGGGGCTCACTATTTACTAGAGCGGTGAGAGGCTTAACTTGGTGAGGCCTAACAGTGGAAGTTCCTTGCATGTTGTAACTTTGCTAGGGGTTGACCCTGAAGCTTAGAAATTATATTGTTTTTTATTTAATTTACGTGTGATAATTCATGTGGGATTGAAGGTTGACTTATTGTCCATAGTCAAGGTCTTCTTTGAAGGGTTGCTGTGGGAACTATGGTATCTGAATTGAATCAAAGTTTAAATTTTATTTATGGGTTCCAGGGGTTTGCTTTATAATCAAGTTGGTATCAATCAACTTATCTGAAGCCTTATAGATGGATTTTGGTTCTATCTGATATCAAGGGGGTGGAATCGGAAGCACTCAATTGGCTGATAGATCAGCGCAGTAATTGATATGCAGCCAATCGGATAAGAACGATAGTTCACTTGGTTTCGGGTGAATTCTTATCCAGCCTGCTATAGGAGTGATATACTTTTATTAAAATATATATTTATTAGTCATATAATGGATCAATTGGCATAGAATCCTTTGTTGCGGAAGCGGAATTCTCTGTCGAACTTGGGGTCTTCGATGTCAACCTTGTGAAGAGTCTGCCAGTCATACAGCAGTTTGAGTTCAAAGCTGATGAGCAGGTAGTGTAGTGGGTCGCGGGGGAACTTGGTCCTAGAGTCGTAGCTGGCAAACTTGGTTTGGACGCTGTTGGTGATGGTTCGTAGTACTGGCTTCGCTTCGGTATATGACTTCCTGTCCATGAATTCTCTGATCAGGGGTATGGAGTCTGCGTAGGGGCTGGGGGCTCTACGCTTGACGCATTCGGTCTCGTAGGCGAAGAAGGCGGCAAAGTTGCCTCCCAAGCATCCCGTCTCGTCTGACTCGCGTCCAAACAGGGTGTGCGAGAAGATGGGATCCAGCTGAGGCTTGTCGGCGTAGATGGTCCAGTTCCAGTAAGGGATGGCCAGCGGCTTCTTTACTTGAAGCGCCCTTTCCAAGTTATTGAGAAAGTAATAGTGTACGTTCTCGCGGTGCTTGCCGGCGCGGATGTCCTTTTGGAGCTCACTTGAGTAGTTGGCGGTGTGCTTGTGAATGAAGTCGGTGTTGCTCATGGCCAGCTCATTCAAGCCAATGATGAAGTCGGTTATCCCCTCCAGCGACATCTTGTAGATGTCTTCTCTCTTGACATCCTGCCCAGTAGCAAACAGGATCATAAACAGACACAGCAGTCGCTTCATCATTTGTAAACTGCTCTGAAGAACCAGGCTTGGTTTTAATTCCCTTCCATCACCTCACACGCCGAGCAATAAATTTACTTTCTAAATTTGCATGATTATTTACACCCCATCCTAATAAATAAAAAAATAAAATGCACTTTTTCAATCAATAAAACAGTGGTCCTACCCACAAGCCAATTAATTAATAGATGCATTATCGTCTCAAGCGATCATGCATTCATATCCATCAAGTCATCATTTGACTAGCTGTTGTATTATGGGGCTTTCTCCACTTAAGCAAGCTGCAACACCAAATTCAACTCCAAAGTGGCTATCGATTCTTAGCCCAATTACATAGTAAAGACCGAAAGCTACTTTTATGAAGCAAGGTGAATTAGACTGCTCCAAACCAAAGCTATACATCCATAGCTTTAAATTTCGTCTTAAACGAACATCTACCAAGTCCCTACCCATTCAAAGTATCCATAAAATCTAAGCTAAGCCATCCCCCTGCCATAAACAAATGCAACCAAATTTTAACCAAGCATACGTTTACAAATAGTCCAGGCCGCTGAAGCAGGTCTCCGGCATATCATTCCACCCCTAGCCAGCATGGCAGATGCACCGCCTCTTTTCAAACCACACACTCCAAAATTAACTCTAACCACTAAAAGTCAAGTTTAAATCAAAACAAATAAAGGCAAAGAGATTATACCACCAGTCCTAGGCTAGAAGATCCAAAAATACAATATCTCTACAATAAAGAGGCTACTCTACCGCCAAAACCCGATTTCAACCCCAAATTTACTTCCCAATGCATGCCACCCTAAAATCTATCTACAACTTCAATAAGAAGCTATCAGCTTAGAAATCCCTCAAACCTTGAAACTCCATCATACCAGTTTCAACCCCCCAGCAAGGTCAAGAGCCTGAAAATAAACCCTGTAACTCATCTCACCCTGCCCAAAACCATGACAAGCCAAACTCTCTAGTTGACACCCCACAGCTAAATAGTCCCTATATGGCATCCAACCCATTTCCCAAGAACAGTGTCTCCTATAATGGAAACATACCTCTACCCCTGATGCCACTACAAATGCTATATAATATCTCCTTCTAAAATAAAGACACCATCTATCCCAATACTATTTCCCCTTTTATGTAACTCTGCCAAAGCAGCACAGTTATGACACCAGTCTAAATACCATTTCAAGCCAAAGGAGCTTGGGGCAACCACTATACCTATCAAGAGAGCTGGCCCATATCTCATTTACACCCATGCTATCCTCAACAAAATTCTGATAAGGAGCACCTTTTGGGGAAGCTTCAAATATGGACTCAAGAAAGAAGAGAAGTATATTTTATTGGATAATACTTTAGAATTATATAGACTTGACTGTGGCAGGGATTTAGTTGGATCAAACTTAGGGGTTGGTCATGTGCTAGATGGGTTCAAGCCACTGGATACTTGGACAGTCAGGTGATATTGCTTGGCTACCATTCTTGGTAGGTCAAACGGTATATTGAAAGGGGACTAAATTGGGCGATGGCTGGATGTTAAGTAGGTTGGCGGTAGCCAGAATGCTTGTACATCCAGACCCTCGGCACCCCCCCCTTAAGGGGTTACTCTGGTGCATCAGGAGGGGGCTTCGTCTTAACAGCTGCCGCCTGATGCTCCTGGAGTTGTTTGCTGGTTGGAATCAGTCTGGTTGAGTGCTCTCCTTTACTGAGGCAGAGACAGGTTCTGTGGTATTTCTTGATAACTGGGTTTTTGGCACTTTGGAATTTTACTAGGTAAGTGTTGTGCTCTGGTCTGTATTTGATAACTCTTCCTGGTCCCCTGTGTACTGAGTCTAGTTTCTTTCTGTTGCCAGCTAGAATCCAGACAGGGGAGTTGATGGGAAGTGGTTCCTCTGTGGAGTTTACCTTTTGTGTCTTGAGCCTCTTCATTTCAGCTATTTTTGCTTTGAGGCAGATGTGCTGTAGGTTTGGTGCTTGCTCTACTGTGGGAGCTTTCCCCGGGGGGATCTTTATGTAGGGCTGTTTGTTGCGGGTGATTATTTCCGGTTTTTACCCATAGGTTAGCTCATATGGTGAATAGCCTGTCCCTTGGTTGGTGCGGACTTGGGATACTAATAATGCATGTTTCACGTATAGTGGCCATGTGTCCTTGGCTTTGCCATCCATTATTTTCTCTAGGATCCTGATAAGGCTGCCGTTTAGGCGTTCCACTCTACTGTTGGCCTGTGGCCTGTATGGAGAGGTTGTGGAGTGTTTAATGTTTTTGGATTTCAAGTTGTCATTAACTACATGACCTGATAACTCTGTTGCTCCATCAGTTATGATGTAGTCTGGAGTGCCATAGTCGGCTATGATTGCTTTTTTAATGAAACGGTTGATGGTTTCTGCTTTGTGGTCCTTTGTTGCTCAGCAGATGGGCCAGCGTATGGCAAAGTTGATAGCTACAATTAAGAAACATTGGTTTGTCTTTGTTTCTGGGAAGGGCCCCACTACGCCTAGCCCCCAAACCTTAAATGGTTCAGGGTCTGGTAATGGGTTGACCGTTGGCTGAGGAGCCTTTTTACTGGTGTATTTCTCGCACACTGTGCACTTTTTCAGAACATCAACTATATCCTACTTGAGGTTGGGCCACCATACTATCTCTTTTAGTGTGAGGTATAGGTTGTTAGCCTTTGTGTGGCCTAGTAGGCAGTGATGTCTTAGTATGGTGTCAACTCTTTGTGCAAGTGGGATGTACAGGATATGTTTGTCATTAATAATTTGGTATACTGTGCCATTTGATACATGGAAGTACTTTTTGTTTCTTACTAATTTATTGTGGGTCAGTTGGTGTGTTGAGGGGTTTTTCCTTTGGTTTTTACTCAGTGTTGTACAGGTTTGGCCAGTCAGGGTCCAGGTGGTCAGGGTGATCCTCTCTAGGCTGATATAGTCTAGAGAGAGCATCAGCCGTGACCAGCTCTGCCCCCTTTTGTACTGGATGTCCAGGTTAAGCTGTTCCAGCAGGGATATCCATTTGGCTTGACACCGTGCGAGTGCGTTCTGAGTTTTGAAATAGATTAAGGATTTATGGTCAGTTAGTACTCAGACGTTTAAATGTCCTTCTAGGTAACATCTCCATTTCTTTCAAGTGTGGTATATTTCTAGCAATTCTTTATTGTGGATTGGGTATCTCTGCTCAGTATTGGTTAGTTTTCTGCTTTTGTAACATACTGGCAGAAAGTCTTGCTGCACTGGCTGGCGGATGCGTAGGACTGCACCAATGGTGGTGTCACTGGCATCTGACTTGAGCTTGTAGCACCTGTTATCATTAGGGTATTGCAAGATTGGTGTTTTGATCAAAGCTTGTTTTAATAGTTGGAAATTCTTGTCTCATTCTGGTGACCAGATGAATTTCTTTTTGGCATTACCCTTGGTTAAGTCATTGATTGGTGCGTCAAGCTTTCCACAGTCTTTGATGTATTTCCTTAGGTAAGCTATCATACCAAGAAAGCATCTAACTTGTTTAACAGAGGTGGGGCGTTGCATGTTATTTATGGCTTTAATTTTGTTTGGATCTGCTTTGATGCCACTGTCAGAGACAATGTGGCCCAAGAACAGGAGTTCCTTTTCCATAAATTGGCACTTACTTGGTTTTGTGTAAAGTTTGTGCTTTGCGAGTCAATCAAGTGTCTTGCGGACATGTGTGAGGTGTTCCTCTTTGGATTTTGATAATATGATGATATTGTCAAAGTAGCACAATGTATTTAAAAGACCATTCCGCGCTTGGTTCATCATGGTGACAAATGTTTCAGGAGTGTTGGTCATCCCAAAGTTCATTTATTCAAGTTGCCAGGCATTTCTGACTGATACAACGAGCCCATAGGGCCAAAAGAGGAATGATCAAAAGTCTCGTAATAATAAAAAAAGGAAGAGGGACAAGGAAACCTGCAGGGCAGGAGAAACCCCTTGGGTGAAGGAGGAAGGTGTGAAGGGGAGGAGTGCATTGAGCTATATATTCCACGCTGGGGTAATATAATTTTTTTTGAATAATGGATAGTGAATGCCATCAGTCCAGATTGAATTGTATTGAGCCCGGAAAAAACCGGGCCAGAAAAAATTTGGGCCTTTGGCCCGCGTTTTTTTGTTGCTTGATTCCATTTTGTATGTGTGGCCAGTGGTGTGCGTGTGGTTTGAGGGGGAAAGATTTTGGGTTAGAACCCCTTTTTTGGGCCCTAATGATAAAAACTGTGAGTTAAAACTTGGCAGAAGGTCCAGTTGAAATGTGCTGATCTGGAGCAATCCGGCCGGAAATTCCTGTGGGCCAGCTGCCTGCGTTTTTTTGTTGAGCAGCTTGATACAAATTTTTGTGGCTAAATCTGTGTGTGGCTATGATTTTAGGGACAATGCCTAGGGTTAGTGCCCCAAAAAAGGTGGGATGAAATCTCTAGGGTTTGGTGCATTGTGGAGTGGTAGATTAAGGGGCAAATAACCGATCCAAATTAATCCAGGTCATTAGCCCTTGGGCCTTCTGCCTGGATTTTTTGTTGGAGGGCTGAGCCTGTTACAGGATGCTCCATTATGTTTGTGGCTGAAAAATGGTGTGGAATTGCAAGGCTTTGCCCACATTGCAGCTGGTAAATCACACATGAGTGCCAGTCTTGGATTGTGTGGTGTTGTGTGGTATAGATATAAAGGGTCTGATGGTGTAATGTGTTGTTCAATGGGCAAAAATAAGGTGCATTTTTGCGGGCTGTGTTTTTCCAAAAACAGTGGTCCTTTGACCTGGGTTTTTTTTGGTACCCAATTACTTACAAGCTTGCCTGCTGCTATGGTGAACTCTATTAATACAGATGCAGCTTCTTATGGTCCATTATTATCTGGGAGAGTCAAGGCCATAAATTGCCCTTGCTAAAAGCAGTTATTCGCGCATCAGGGCCAATTGGTACTGCTTTGAGGTTGCAGGAAATCCTATTAATGCCTGGGACTAGGGCCAGAAGTCCTGCGGTGGAGTTTTCCCCATTGGTGGGTTCCATCAGCCATTATACATTAGTGACCCCACCAAAAGTAGGGCCACTGCTGTCATTGGCTGCTGTATCCTTGGCTTTTTTGGGTGCCCTGGACTGTTTGGGATCCCCTGCTGTGTAAGGGAATAGCTTAGTTACTGCGGCAAGTTTGGTTTGGACCATGCATCTTGGTCTTCCATTATCCTGTGCAGAAGGTGCCTGCTTCTGATTGGGTATATCCTGGGTTTGGGCCTGCAGTAAATTCTCTTGGGCCACCTCATTGTGGTGACTATCCAATAAAACATGTCCCGGATTAATCATTAATTCCTGGGTTTGAGCCTGTTGCAAATTCTCTTGGGCCACCGCATTGTGGTGACTATCCAATAAAACTTGGGCCGGGTTGGCCATTGATTCCTGCACTTCCAGTTCTGTAATTTCCATTGGTTCATCAACCAAATTGTCATGAACTGACTGGGACTCATTTGCAGGTGTTTGCATTGGATGAGGTGCCTCTTCTTGGGCACATTCTGTCCCCTTGATTGGTTGAGGCTGAGACAAATTTTGAGCCTTTGCATGAGCCTTTTTCTGGCGGGATGTGATTGGTTTTACAACTGCAAACTCAGCCATGGTGCCCCAGGCCAAGGATACAAGAGCATTGGATTGGGACCCAGTTGGTTCACTATTCTAGTGCTCCTTGGGGGTGTCTTGTTCCGCGGCCCAGACTCCTGCTATGGGCAACCGCCAGAATTAACTCATTCAGTAAGTCAACATTATTTTGGTATTTATCCGCCAGAATCGGGCATTTCCAAAACTAAGCTAATTTTTCATAGTGAATTATTAAGTCAGAATTGCAAAATCAAAAAGGAACAGACATAATGTTGACACCATTTAAACAAAGGCTTAATTTTAAGCCAAAAAACTAATATAATTTACTATGAAAATGTAAGTTTCTTTGTACTTTTACATTAAGGTCAACTACAGTAAGTAATATCTGAATGTCAACCCCAAATAAGAATCCATAAATTTCTTAATAAAATACACAATATTCTAAAAATAACTACTTTTTATATTTTATACTACTGTTTTTATTAAATATATATTAAGATAAGCATTGAACAAAGACATATGCCAACTTTCAGAGCATTCTTTGTATTATTTAGATATTTACTGTTATTTTAAACTCACTGGATAAACTATAGCTTATTTCCGGAAGTCCACTTAAGCCAACACACATATGTTAAAACTAGAATTTATATATGTAATTATAATGTCAACTTTTTGTCAAATTGACGTGTCGCCTAAATTGCAACAAAGAGGTTTGGCTAAGCAAACAAAGTGACATAATTTAAGTGAGATTTAATAGGAGAGTTGCTATAAAAGAATGCTGACTGCCTGAATGTTGACACCTTCACTTATTTATTAGTAAAACACTGCCGCTTAACAAAAAGCACACATACAATGGCATTGTAATTCAGGCCAAAGTACCCAGGACTGTACTTTAGACTTCCCTCTACAATCCCTATTATTTAGTTTTCATAAGTTACATATGCAACTCTTTAATTTTTTAAAATTTAAAAATAATCAATTTTGGCCTTAAAAAACCAACTCTGGAAAATATTAACCAAGCTTTATAAGTGATTTACATAGTGTTTTTCCACTTTAATGCTGACTGTCAGTATGTCGACGTCAAAATTAAAGTGTTTTTTATGCTGACAAACTAAATTAAATATTTTTGACTACTGTGACTACCAGAACGCCGACTTTTTATTTAAACACGGGTTTTTTCTATTCTTTAATAGTAAACTAGCTCTAAAATTACTTTCTATACTTCTATAAACTATTTACTTAATAATAAAATTTAAAACAAGTTAGTATTATTTAGTTTCATTCATGATTCACATTATTATTCTTACTTTATGAACTTTACTCTAATTATTTTAGGACAAATCTTCCAAGAAGCCACAAAATAACCCCAAGTCAACCAAGAAAGTACCCAAAGCCTCTGGAAAGGCCCAAAGTCCCTACCCCAACAAAAAACCAGCCAAAGAGCCCTCAAAGAAACAGAAGACAAAGGAGAAGACCCCAGACCCTGAAAGCAAAGAGCCCTCCCCTGCCCCCTCCTCTTCTCCAAGCTGGTACCAATCAGAAGGAGATGAGGTTCCACTAAACAAGCAAGGAAGAAAGAAGATACCCAAGAGTCCAGAACCCCAGCCAAGCCCAGATGAATCAAGCTCAAAGGAATCAAGTCCCAAGGAATCAAGCTCACCCCAGTCCAGAAAGCGCAAGAATCCAACTCCAGATAATTCCCCTCCACCGCCCAACAAATATGCACTTCCATCTTCATCATCAAGTATCAATAAAGAAGATCCTGATGATTACCTGTCTGACTATTATCAAGCACCAATTGGCCCATGGGATCCCCTAAAGGTTCACAATATATGTAAGGTCAAAGGAGAGTTTAAGCTCCTAAAGAAGTTCCCTTGGTTTTTCCCTCTAATGTCTGTCAAAGGAGGTGCAAGTTTAGTCTGTGATGGCTATGTTTTCAATTGCAACAATCAGAAGAGAGCAGGAAGAAGCAAGCATTATGTATGTGAAGATAGAAGCTGTGCTGCCAGAATTAATACAGAAGGATGGGATAAAGTCACTAGTGAAAAAGGAGAGCACACATGCAATGCTCCAATAAATCTTATTGAAAAGCTTCTAAAGTGGTACCTCTACCAAATGGTCCCAGTCTCCAAAGATGTCAAGGCTTCTGATCTGGCAGTTAAGGCCACCACACACCTAAGTAATGAGAGCCTGAAGCTCATCCCTGACCGCAACTAGTTAGTGAAGTACTTATGTGACAAACACCATGATCTATTTCACCATAAGAAATCTGCCATGGTCCAAGGAGAGTTATTATTGACAGAGGAGTTAAAGATGTTCAACGGTGATGAGTTATTTCTTTTACATGATGATGGTCCTACAGCAGAGGCAAGAATTATATGCTATGCTACACAACAGAACCTGGAGCAGTTGAGGGATTCAGAGACCTGGTTATGTGATGGTACCTTTGCAGTATGCTCCCGCCTTTTTTACCAATTATGGGTTGTACATTCCCTCATTGAAGGCAAGGTGCTCCCATTTGCCTACTTTCTGCTTCCTGGGGCAACAGAAGAGATCTAAACAAGGGCCTTTAAAATCCTTCAGGAGGGCATCAAAGCCCTACCTAATAATAGAAAGAGTCACCCTGGCCATAACACTAGAGCCAATCCAGATGATGATGAAAAGGATGAAGCCACCCTTGCTGCAGAAAAAGAAGCTCACAATAAAGCACTTGGCCCCTCAACTATAATCATGGACTATGAAACTACCCAGTATAACGTTTTTGTAAATACCTTTGATGGAGAGGTACAGGGGTGTTTTTCCATTATCAACAGACTGTCAACAGGCAACTAAAGGGTCTACCTGAGCTCAGCAAGCTCCACCGTCTAGATACCTCAGGAAAGTGCAAGTTTTTAATCCAGCAGTTTGTAGCACTAGCCTTTGTAAAGCCAGAGCATGCAGGACAAGCCTTTGAGCTCCTATGACAGGATCCATATGCCAAGAAACATGATGGTGCCTTCTACCCTTTCATTGAATATTATGAACCACAGTGGATTGGATGTGAGGTCACTAAGCGCCAGAGCAAGCCCAGAGCCAAAGCCAACTGGAACTGCTACCAGGAAGTTCTTAAGGATGAGATGAAAACTACTTCATCTTTGGAGGGCTGGCATAAGCATATCAAGTCATCCTTTGGAATCAAGCCCAGATACAACACCTTCTACGAGCACCTCAAAGTCCAACAGGGGAAGACTGCTGCATCCATCAGAGATATTGAGAACCGCCCATCTAAGAAGAAGAGAACCACCAAAGAGAAACAGTATCAAGAGAAGATCAAGGACATTGTCAAGGCCAAATATAAGCTTTCAGAGATTGGAGAATATATCAAGAAGATGGCCACAGTTCATAATGGCAACCAGGTTATTACAGTCTAGCTTTTCATTAAATTTATTGAGTATTGCCTAATTTTTTATATAGTTCTTATATATTAAGTATAATATTTTTAATAAATAGTTATTCTAAATAAATCATTAATCTTTTATGATACTGCTTTTTATAAAATCATTGGTTTTTTATTGATAGTTTGATGCTTTAGGCTGTATTACATGGCCTATATTGGTATTTTACTAGTAAATTATATGTTTTTTGTAGTTTTCAATATAGAAAAAACTTTATATTACTGTTTATGATTGCTATATTTTGCCATAATACGTGAAATTTTATGTAGTACCTTTTTGTATGTTGTATTTTTTTGTTTTTATAAGTGGGAAAAAATTTATTATAGTAAAGATAGCTAATTTCATAGTAAAATAAAATAAAAGTGTATTTTTATGAATTTTTTTAATATACATGTATAATTTTTTATGGACTTTTTTAAATCACAGTGTCACATTACCCTAAAAAGTATCTTGAAGCTTAATTTTTATTAAGTAAAATGTTCAGGAAACAGGTTTCTGCTTACTAAAAAAGTCAACATTTAGTAGTCTGCATGAGTCAAAACTTAATTCTGACTTTTCAATGCTGTTGACATTAAAGTATTTTTAATTCTGATTATTGACATATATTAAGTCAACTTGCGGAATGAGTTAATTCTGGCGGTTGTATTGCTATGGTTGTAGGGCAAAGGTCCTCTCTGTGGCCAAGGGCTGAGCACAGCGCACAGATGGGTGTAGTTTTCTCAGGGAATACCTTGAACTTGCTACTAAGGGTGCCATCCTTATTGAGAATGGTTGCGCAACAGGGAATGGATGACAAGCTATCATCTGCAAAGGGTTTGATCATGGCCATGGCTTTTGGTGTGGTCAAGTGGCCCATGTAAGGATTCTTGAGCAGTTCAAACTGCACTATTTCTCCATACTTGGCCAGCCCTTCCTTGAGCTGGGTTTCAACCTCCCCTCTGGGCATGTCTAATGGCAAGGCCTCAAAGGACATGAAGAGGGTGGTGTCTTGATTGAACCAGGTGCGGGTGGTTGGTAGGACTCTCTAGGTTTTCTTACCCTTGGGGTCAGTGATCTCAAGAGTGAAGATTTCCTCAGCTGCCTGATCAGCATCTGCTTTACAGAGAAAGCCAAGATCAAAGAATTCCTTCATTGGGCTTTGGTTTGACACAGCCTTGGGGTATGCTGTGGCAACTTTTTTTGCTGCCTCCTGGAACTGAGTAGGGTCACCTCAAAATTTGACTCTGATCCCATGGGACACAGGGGACTTGGGGAGAGCTCTGGTAATATCTTGGAACCAGCGTTCAGAGGTCACAAACTTCATCCATACTTCTGATGGAACAAATGGTTGCTTCTTGGTGGTTCTTGTTGGGTTCACCAGCTGGCCCTTGAAAGGGCGTTTCTGGCCCTGGACCACCTTGGCCCAGGATCTGGAGTTGTTGGTTGCCATACCTTTCTTACCTATAATAAAAGCCTATAGTAAACACAGAATCTTATGCGCTTTGATTGCTTTATTAATGCTTAGATTCCAAAAAGTGGAGCTAAGCTGTAAAAGAAAGGTGTCATCCCAAAGTTCATTACTCTACATTCAAAGGATCCAAATTGTGTGCGGAACGCGGTTTTTGGTATGTCCTTTTCCTTTACTTCAACCTGGTTGTACCCTGAGGCGAGGTCAATTTTGGAGAAAAATTTGGCACCTGAGAGTCTTGCAAACAGATCCTCTATAAGTGGGAGAGAGTATTTATTCTTTACTGTGCTTGCCTTGAGAGCTCTATAGTCAGTTACTAGACGTAGAGTGCCTTTCTTTTTCTTTACAAAGAATACTGCTGCCCCCCATGGGGATTCAGACGGGCAGATGAAGCCTTTAGCTAAGTTGTCCTCAATGTGTGTTTTGAGGGTTTAGGTCTCCATGGGAGAGAGTCTGTAGAGGGGTGTAGGTTTAGGCATGGCTTTGCACAAGTCAATGCCATGTTTGACCTCCCATTTGGGGGGTAGCTTGGTGAGTTCCTCTTTGAATACGTGGGTGTATTCATTTAGGAGTGCTGCAAATTCTGGGCATTGGATCTTTTGTGTTTGTATGTTATTGAACTCAGTGTACCTCATTATGTAGAGGGTACTATCTTTGGTTAGATGTTCTGAGTCATCTTGGTTTATGACCTGGACAAATACTGTGTCTCTTAGGATGAGTTCATTGGGTTCTTTGAGGATGTTAAAATTGACTCTGTTGTGTTTGATGGTCATGGTCATTGTTTTCTAACATACACTGGGGTTTACTTGGGTGAACCAGTCCATGCCTGCTACAATTTCATAGTTTATGTTGCTCATGACAAGTCCTTTGATTGACGTTTGTATGCCTTGGAGGTCAATTCTGAAGGTACTTATTTTGTCTTTGAGTAGAACCTTTGATTTGTCTGCCATTTTGGCGTACTTGAAGTTGGATTTGACAACTGGTATTTTGTACTTGGTTATAAAAGGTTTTCTAACCATAGTGTGTTGTGCACCAGAGTTGAATAAAATTTTATGTGTATGTGATTTGTAAGTGCATGGGTAGACAAGAAGTTGTAAGTGATTTTTAATTTTTACACTTGTAAAAACAGAAGATTGCGGGACACAGGAAATGAAAGTAACAAAGTTTGTGCCTTGGTACAATTTCTTATCAAGTTGGGGGAGACAGGGGCACTTAAGCCTGACCCCCTCCTCTTTTCCCTTTTCCTCTTTTTTGAGACCTTCAAGGTCAGAGAATGTGGGGTCAGATTCATAGCAGGTTGCTACTTCAGCATTGTTAACTTTGGTGGTGTCCTCTTTCTTGGGACGGGAGCGGTTTGCGCTTTGGCTGTGATTGCCATTGTTGCCATTGGAGTTGCTGTTGTTATGGTTGTTATTTTGTTGTTTATTGCCATTAGAGTTTTCTCTTTCATTGCTGTTTGAGGAGAAATTGCCATTGCGTGGAGCATATTCCATGTTTGCACGTTTTTCCGTGTGCTTGGCTTCTGCAATGAGCGCAGGCATGAAGGTATTAGCCTCTGGGCGGATGAGGGCAGCAACAGAGGGTTTCATTATTTTGATGAATGATGCTCTGGTGTGTACGTTGTCATCTTGTGCTGGTTTTTGGATCTTGCAATGTATTTCCTTAAATTTGTTGGCGTAAGCTGCAATAGTGGTCTTCTGAGGAAGATCACTGAGCTGTATTGCAATGTCTTGGAGGGATTCAGTGACGCAGAAATTGTGGGTGATGTCTGCTTTGAACTCTTCCCAGTTGTCAAGCTGGTTGTCAGTTTGTGAGCTGACCCAGGTGGCAAACCAGTTAGCTGCGGCTTTGTACAGGCGCTTGTTGGCTTCCTGGACCCATTTTTTGTGGGGAATGCGGCTGGCGCGGAGTTTTGCGGCTGAGTGGTCTAGCTAGTTGATGACATTTTCCTTGTTTTTACCAAAGAATTTGTTGATATCAATGTATTTGGTGTTGGTAACTTCACCTGTGATAGGTGGTATTACTTTTGCTTGTGGTTGAAGAGAGCAACTGTATTGAATAATCTTGGCGCATGCTTTGGGCATGACCAGTCCTTTGAATATGGTGCATCATCTAGGTATATCCTCATCAATGTTGTGGGAGCAGAAGTACGTCTTCCAGGTATCCTGGGATGTGGCCTGGTTGAGTACATGAGTAAAGGTGGGTAGGTTTTGGTCAGTCATTTTCTCTCTCATGGGTGTGGCCAAAAAACCGTAGCTGCTACCAGTGATAAGGTGCGCCTTTTGGGGAAGCTTCAAATATGGAATTAAGAAAGAAGAGAAGTATATTTTATTGGATAATACTTTAGATGTATATAGACTTGACTGTGGCAGGGATTTAGTTGGATCAAACCTAGGGGTTGGTCATGTGCTAGATGGGTTCAAGCCACTGGATACTTGGACGGTCAGGTGATATTGCTTGGTTACCATTCTTGGTAGGTCAAACAGTATATTGAAAAGGGACTAAATTGGGCAATTGCTGGATGTTAAGTAGGTTGGCGGTAGCCAGAATGCTTGTACATCCAGACCCTTGACAATTCCCTTACTTCAGTGATATTTGAACTTGTAATATACCCTAATTATCAAGTGTTTGCCTGATTTTAATATCACTACTTACATAACCAGTGAACTGTGTAAGGTAAAGGTCCATTAACCAGTCAGAATTGTTTAACCAGGGGACATGATCAAAACTGTGAGCCAAAGAAATAACTTCAAGGTGGTCCAGCCTTGGCTTAATCAGCAACGTCCACATTTGCCACCCCATCCAACTTGATCAGATCCTTGAGGAGCTTTTCCATAAGGGATTTCCATCACCCTACAGAAACATTTAAGGGGTGGGGGTATGAATCCAGGTGGTTGAGTCATTGGATACAGGGACAACTCCAAAAGGGGCAGCTCTAATATGGTAAAATATAGCTAGAGGATAAGGAGATCAACCTGCTATAGATCTGTTATGATCCAAGTCAAATATGAAACTTACAGAGCTTGACTGAAGATAGAAGGCATACCCCCTCACAGATGGTGTGTTGAAATCCCAAACCCCTTTGATCCCCACAAGCGCTCCAAGGTTAGCTTCAGCAAGGTGGAGATCAGCCCATGGGTTGCATAAAGGCAAACAGGGTGTTCAAGCCCAGCATCTCCAATCCTGATAAAGAGAAAGAGGATCCAAACTCAAAGCTAACCTGTTGCGCAGTAGCTTTCATTGATGCCGGGATGGATAAGGTTAAGCTTGCCCAAAGAAAGATCCACACAGTTCAGAAACAACCAGACCAGACAAAGATTTTAATCAAGGCCTGTTTCTAATGAATGTAGATCCCTTAAATCTTTTAGCCCTTTGAGATTATCATGGATTATCCAAGAAGTTCATCCAGTCAAGTATATACTTCTTAGGGGTATATGGAACAAGATAGAGGGGAAGATTAAGAAGAGAATGATGCTTTATTTGATATAGATAGATGATATCATATATTACTTTAGCAAGCCACATGCTGTTCATGCATGGCATGGTAGTCATGGAGCTTGTACAGGTATTTTTCTGCTTAGGACCTGAAATATTTGATCCCTGTGCAACATGGGCATCTGGTAAGAGTTCCAGGGATGAGTCAATAATTGGGGTTCTTATTGGGATTGTTTTCCTGCAAGGGATTGATCAGAGAGGTTGCAATATTCCCCAGGCGTGGTGGAGCCTTTGAGACTTTTCTGAGATCATCTGGGATCCAGGCTTGGTCTTGATTCAGCTTAGAATTGGAGACAGGTAGTTAATAACTATGGCACCCGTTTCTTGCCTTGCAGAGACAACATCAATAACAGTACATTGTGACATAACTGTCAATTAACTGGATTTCAGTTAACTGAACCTCCCAAAATCCCCGCTTTTTGGTTACACACCAGCCTCATGGCTAACCCCCTCAACTTCCCCAAACCCCATATTTTAACTGTTGGCAAATAGTATAAATTCAACCAAATTATTCAATATTCCAGTACAAGTAAATTCATATATCCGATAAACTGTTTTTAATTGATTTGTGTGAAATCCAAGATTCTCTTCAAATTCCAAATCCAGACATCAACACAAGAGAGAAGTTTACCTCTGTCTTTTGAACCTACAAGACTTGTAAAAGAGCACTTTTTGAGTGTAATATTACAACATAAGCTTCAATATGGTAAAAGACCTGTTCCTGTGATAAGGTAGGTGCTATCTAGCTTGAATTCCATGACAACACTGAGTCTCATTAGCCCTGGCTCTGATTGATGTAGATAATGATTTATTACCCATATCTTGCCTCCTACTTTAAATTGTTCTTCCTGGAGTGGTATTACCTCTCCTTATTTTTCCTTATCTTCTTGGTCTTCTATGACTTTTTGTACTGTGGGATTACTATCACCAGGTGCCCTTTTAGGTAGTGGTAGGCTTTCAGGACTGCATTTTCTTGAAGCCATTATGTCCGAGATTTAATTGGTAACCAGTGTTTATTATTCTGTACATTTTGGTTCAGCCACATTTTTCTTTCATCTTACCCCTTTATTTTTTCCCTGTGCCTTATTGGTCAGAATCAACCATCTTGATTTGTTGTTCTTAATTTTAAAGTCTTAAAAGGCTTGTTGGCATTCCTTTTTGGGTTCAAGCCTATAAACAATGATTGATAGGGGTGGTGTATAACTTACCTGATTTTTCTTGCTTATGATTGTTCCTGTCTGCCTTCTGATTTTGGCTTTTGCTTTTTGAGCTTTGCTCCTGCTCAATCAAAGCAAGCTTCTGGCTTGGCTTTCTGCTATGATTCCCATTATTTCTGTTTGCTTACGTCTCCCCTTGTGTTAGTCACTTTCAGCTAGGGTTCCTGAACCCTCATTATCAGCAACTCTCATCAATCCCAAACTTAATCATTGATCTAGCCAACTATGGTTAAGAAGCAAGTGCTAGCCTTTCCTGGACTTTTGCGCAAGAAGGCCTGCACATTGCTGCAGGTGGGTATCCTGCCCCTTCCCTTCATTGAGCCCTAAAACAAGCTCATATGTATCCCTTTTGCCACTTCTCTTGGCATCCAGTTGAGATGGTTTGGCTTGTGCATTGCTGCGGTGCCTGCAAGGCTTTGAAGATCCTTATCACTTATGGGAGTATTTTTAGCTCTTGGCAGCTTGTTATATTAGTTTGGTACTTTCTGAAGGATCCCTTTTGGCTACAAGCCCCATGGACAGGGAAAATTCTATAGCTGCGCCCAGCCTTCCATTCTCAACAGCTTCAACCCAGAGTACTGTGAAACCAGCCACTAGGTGGGTTGTAGATGCCAGTGCAGGCTGGGCTGCCAGCCCAGAAGACAGCCCCCACCATAGGGCTGGTGATAGCTTGATAATTTAATATAGCACACCCAAGCATAGACCAAGGTCTGGAGGTGGGCATCATGGAGCCCACCAAGCCAGTAAGAGTATTACATAGTACTTCAAATGAGTGGGTAGATGTGATCCCATTGGTGATAACAGAATCTTGCCAGTGGCTAGGCCAGGGGGGATGAGAGGAGTCATGGGTACTAGATAGGCAGGCAAGTAGTTTTACTTACCCCTAAATGGTTGTGATTGAATAAGTACCAGATACCCTCATGGTTGCCGTGTTCAGGTAATCTAGCTCTGGCAAGGGGGTCAGCTAGGAGGAGATTTCTAAGCTCAAACTCTGAATATTCTGGGCTTTGTAAGAGAGGGGGGCTAGACTAACAAAGCCTGGCTCCCATCCCGGTGGAACCATCTACCAGGATGTCATCCAGTACAGGACTGGAATGGCTGCCCTAAGAGGCCTCCCAAAAGAGGCAGGTCAAGACAAGGGAGGGAAATAGGCGTCCAAGCCCATAATCAAGGCACCAGCAAGCAACCACAGAGAACAATCCCAGGTGGGAGGTGAATCTGGAACCATGGGAGGAAGTTGATGCGGGGAGGGGAGGGAGTGATCTGGAACTAGCATAAGTTTGGTGTTTTGTGTGTCCATGGAAGAATATTCATCAGTTCCTGAATTTGGAAAGGGTGGGAGGTCCTTGGGATAAAGACCTACCCAAGACAATTTGACAAGTGTGTTAAGGATGGTGGGAACCTGGGTCAAATGAAAAAGGGGGTTGGAGAGCAGGCCAGAATTGTAATAAAATGTGTTGCAGCCAAGGAAAGTCTATTCCAAATGCCTGGGGTTGTGGTCCATAACAACAGGAAGATGGGTACCAAAGTCATCATAAATGACTTAAGTAAAGGAGACAATATTTTGCAGAAGAAGATTTAACAAAACCCTTTGGGCAGACAGGCTGCAAGAACTAGGATGCTTCCATGGGTTTGAACCAAGCTTGGATCCTCTTGGATTGGATCTCAACAAAAAAACACAGGCAGACAGTCATCTGGGCAGGCAGATCAAAGGAGGGCGGGATGAGAAAAACAATGGCAGGAGTCAGGACAATAATCTTGGTTATCTAATAAACTACAAAAATAAGAATAAATTTACAAAATCAGGAGTTTTACTTGATAATTGGAATTATTAAGTAAGGGACCTGATGGACCTTGCTTCCATTACATGCATAGGGGGTAATGGTACCAGGGGCATTATAGGAGGGAGTTTTGGGAAGCAACAAAGGGGGAACCATTTAGAAGTAGCGGCCTAATCTATCCATGGCCTGGGCCCAAGAAATAGAAGCAACCTGTAAATTTACTCCCCTTTTTATCCTTTGATAGGACAATTTTCCCTCAATGTAGAAGGAAATCTGCTCAGAAACCAGCTAAGCCTCTTAATTCCCTTGATGATTTAGCCCACAAAATTGACAAGAGATTTGTATTGGTGTACTCTTCTCAGGTAGTAACCACTGATAATCTGACTTGTATCCCTACTTGGAAAGAATCCCTGATTAATTTGGACTACTTGTTGGCTTGGTTTTTCCCCCATTTAAAACAAATGAAGTGGAGCCAATCAGGGTGTGCTTCTGCTAACTTGACAAATTCTACTCAAACTGGAGTTAATGGGTGCCTAAAGCACTCCATGAGAACTATCCAATCAGAAATCAATATGGAAATTATTGGGAAACCCTCCAATCCACTTGGGATTCCCTTAAAAAAGTTTCTCCCCTGGCCAATCAAATTTGTTGCCCAGATCAGTTGACCTCCCAAATTCTAAGCATGTCCCTTAAAGCAAGACAGGGGACTTTTAGTACCCTGCTTGCTCATTCTTATCAATAAAGTTTATTTTTGAACTTAAAAATTTTAGTGGTTTTTTTTGGGTCTTTTCCTGGCTTTTTTATCTCTAAAGTTGTTAGTAAAGGTGGTTATCTTCCCTTACCTTTGTTGTTGTCTTCTGGGTTCTGTCATCCTCCTCAAAGTCCCTATAGTCAGTGTTAGTATAAACATTGTGTTTTAACTCTTTTTCTTCTTGAATTGAGTTTTAACTCAGATATTTAGAATAGTAAGAAACATAATTACATACTCTTATTTGGTTTTTGTTTTGCTTTTGCTTTCACTTCAATCCTGATCCCTGGTTGCTTGCTTTGACAGAAGGATCTTTGATTATACTTTGACCCCAAGGTTCCTAGTTGTCCCATTGAGTTTCCAGGATCAGAAAAACTTCCTCTTTTCCCTGAGGCTAATTCCTCACCTGGACTTGTACATTTTTAGGCCAAAATTCCCATTTTTGCCTTCCCAGAATGCTGGTTCCAATTTTAAAATTTGTTGTCTTTACATTGTCTCCAGTTCTCTTACTCATCTGGTCTACCTCCTCCAACCTCTTGGAACAGATTTCCTCCTCTGTGCTGCAAGTGGGTGACAACCCCTCTTATCTCTTGCACATTGTGGAAGATCTTCCCGCAGGGTGCAGGACCTTCTTATCTCTGGTGACTACTTGGTGAAGAGTCTTACCTGTGATGATTTGGATCTGTTTCTTCTCAACTTGCCTCCTGGACCTTCACGTAAAGAGGACCTCCATTTGCCTGCACTTCTGGCAGAAGACTATCAACCCATCTCTTGGCCTATACCTGCTTCTCAGGGCCACAGCATCCAGCATAATCCCTGAATGCTTGCAGGGATGTCTCTAATGGCCTTCAATTCCTACTTCCTGCAACTGTCCTCCACATCCTGTCTCTGAACTCCTGTTTGGGCGACTATCCTAGTGTTGCACTGGATGGTATCCTGGTGAATCTTTCCCCTGGGATGGGAGCCAAACTTAGTTAGTTTGGCACCCCTCTCTTACACAACTGGCCCAAGTGTAAGGAACAGCCACCCAGTTGGCTAAGTGCATCTCAGGGACTCAGGCCCAACATTAACCCTAATGCCTACCTTCAACTTCACAGCTGGAATGGCCCCAGAACCATTTTCTTTGGTCCAAGGGACCCCCAGGCCAGAGGAATTTTGGAATTTTATCCCCAAATTTCCTGGGCTGCGGGTTCAGCAAACCCATTAAAATGGCCCCCGCGTTTTCCTGTTGTCCTGCCAATTGTTTCAAGGAAGGCCAACACCAGGAAAACAAACAATCTAACTGGATAAAATTATTCTCCATAGTTGGAGGAGACTCCAGGAAAGGGGGGTTTGGCTGTAAAAGCCAGGAAAAATGCTCATCCACAGTGTGGGCAAGGTCAACCAGGTTTTGGAGAGGTTTTGCTGGCACACAGCCTGCCTTTTTGTGGCTCTGGGGAATAGATTCCTGTCCAGAGCTAGCGGTGGGCCTGGGAACTTTACAGATCTGATGGACATTAAGTGAGATGTGCAGGGCCAAACAGAGCACCAGGGAACAAAATTTCACAGGTAGGGGGCCCAAGACTCTGTGAATGATAAGGCAGGAGAAGAAGGACCTGCTGGAAGTGCATTAAAATGATAGAAAATAATAGATAGGTAAGGTGAAATCTGGCTGGATCAAAGGTTCATCACAATATTATGATCAGAATGATAATAAAATTTTATAAAAACTTGATGGAACATCTATACTAACTTTCTGGGCTTTGTCCTTGGGACAGGAATCTGGACTTCAGGCAGTCTGGCACTAGGAAACTGGGGCATTGGGAAGGCTTTAGGTTTGGGTGGATCATGAATAGCTCATAATGGAAAAGATGCAGGAAGCTTCATGTTTAAAAAGCTTATTCTCAAGATCAGGTGGCCCTGCTAAATTCATGATATTCTAAATGCTGGGAGATAATTCCTGTTGGCTTCTATTGATAGGGTTTAATTTTTAATTGGCCAAAATCTTCATTTTATAAGCATTTGCCTCTGTGCAGATATGGAATTTAGGTGGTGTGCTTTTGGCTTTGGTTCCTTCTGGCTTTGGAAAAAATCTCTTGCTTTGCAGGCTACCAATAAAAAATCCTAAGCTTTGATCCCTAAAAATGCAGGTGCCTGGTACTCTGGGCTGGCAAGCTTCAGATTGTGGGGACCTGGGATTGATTCTTGGCTTTGGACTTTCTTCAATATGAGAAGAAAAATGCCATTTGCGATTCAGTGGTTGATTCTTATCAGCACCCTGATTTAGAACACAGTTTTTGAACCAGTCTTCCATAGTTAAGACTGGGCTATAATTTATTGTTCTTAGCTTGATAAGTTTCTTTAGAGCCAAATTTTCTTCTAAAAGTTTTTAGGAGCTTTAATCCAGTTTTTTTTACAATATTTAACCACATTTTTGTATTTGACCAACATAAAAACTTTAGGCCTTATGTCAGAAAGTCAGAATTAAGGTGTGACAGTTGTGAACACAGGTGGTGGGACTGCTGGGCCAGTAGAGAGTGCCCACCACAATATATGTGCTAGCTTGAGTATATAGGAGAAGGATTCTCCTAGCAAGGACCAGAGACTGCTGGATAGGATCATAGAGTCCAAAAACCCAGTAAATTTAATATACATCACACCAAAGGATTAAGTGGATGTAGTGTCAAACAATGGGGTTGACCTCTAGTAAAGTTCTAACTAAACAGGTTCATGACCCGCAATCTTAATTCCCAGTGACCCAAAGCCAAATGCAGAAGTTGACTTGATTTTCTAAATCCAGCAACATGAGCAAATTGCAATTCCTGTACAATGGACGCCTCAGTTCAGCGCTTGACTCTCTACAAGAATCAAGCCACCCCCCTAAACCATCCAATTGAATGATCACTATAATCATGCTCCCAATATCCAGATTCACAGTAAACTATATAATACCCATACCTCAATAAAGAATATTATCTAGTTTTCAAATATTTTACCCCTTGTAACTCTGCTAAAACAGTAAAGTTACAACATTGGTAGCACAGGTAGGTTCTCCATCCTACTTCTCTTTTAAAAATTCCTCCTGTTGCATGTACTTGACAGGGTAAAAAAATAATTTATAAGAATTTTTCTGGGCTCTCCATAGACTGGACGCCCTACACACCAGGGACTGAGATACCAGAAGGGTACATGCTATACCAAAACATGATGATGCTGGTCCCTGCCTTCAACACCCTATCAGCACAGGGGTTCTTCCAGGCCCCCTCCTCCACGCCTCAAACCACTGATAAAAGCATTATGCCCACCTATGTGGCTCAGCGACTCCAAAGCGCTGTCTTTAAATTATTATCAGGAGCTAATGATGACAACACCACATCATGTATCCAATCTGCCCAAAGCAAGCTGATGCAGATGGAATGCCCAGCATATTTTTGGATTGCGGAGATATTCATTTGTCTGATCCACACCACAGGCACCTGTGTTGCAACTGAGTTTCACGCCTTGCCTGCCAACATATCTTACAATACACAAGGGGCGTGTGAGAGAGGGGGAATAAACTAACTAAGTTTGGCTCCCATCCTGGTGGAGGATCCACCAGGACACCATCCAGTGCAATACTGGTATGGCCACTTGAAGTGGTGTCCACAAGGAGGAAGCAGCAGATATACAGGGAAATTAGGAATTCAAACCCATCAAGATCATTCCACCAATCAGCCAGGTGGCGCTCTTGGGTGACCAAACCTCCTTCTTGGACCGTAACAACTGGGTCCTCAGAGGGGAGAGGCACAGGGGGGGCGGGTCTGGGGCATCAAGGGGACTAATTTGAGGGCAGAAAACTCAATTTCATCACAGGTGAGACTTCTTACAATGTTCTCACTATTAACAATAATTTCCTGGGTGTGCCCAGGAATGTCCTCAAACATATGCATGAATTTTATGGGGTTACTCCCTAAATGATGGAACAATTATGGAATACAACTCCAGAGATCTGGAGAAGTAGTCCATATCATCACCAGAGCAGGTGCTAGGGTGAGCACCACAAACTTCATTACAGAGACCAGCATTTTTCAAGAAAGGGAGGCAAAAAGATTTTCTAAACCTTCTTTTGAGGCCAACTGGGTAAACAATGAACTTTGCAGCTAGGAATTTAAATATAAATTCAAGGCCTAAGGTACAATGTACAAGAGCTATACATTTGAAATAGAGCAGGAGGAGCTGCTCAAGCGTATATGAAGCAAAAGCAAAAGTTGAAGCAAGCAAGAAGTAGTTTCAACCTCAAAGTAGGTAATTATAGGAATTAGAATACTTATTTTAAAGTTTTAACTGAATTTTTGAGAGCAACAGAGGTAAGCATATATATCAATACTAATTTTAACTCTAGAGGCTTTGTAAACAACGCTGTAAACCAGGAAAATGCAGGGAAGGTAAATAGCAGTAATACTAATACTAACAAAGCCAGGAAAAGAAGGAAACTAATAGAAGAGCCCCAAAGTTACAAACTCAAGTTAGGAAATTTAGGAACTTTAATTTTAAAAGAATGAGCAAGCAGGCAATCAAAAGTCCCCTGTCTTGCTTTAAGGGACAGACTTCAAATTTGAAAGGTCACCTGAGCCAGACAATGGATCCAATTGGACAGAAGAGAAATTTTTCAAAGGCAGATCCATTGAGTTGGGGGGGGGTTTGCAATAATTTCTGGCTTCAACTCTGATTGGCTGACGTTAATGAGGTGATTTGAATCAGCATTCAATCCAGTTGGATTGGAGTTTGATGATTTAGCAGAAGCGCAACCTGATTATTTGGACTTAATTAGTTTTAAATGCAGACAAGCCCAAGCCAAAAAATAGTCCAAATTAATCAGAGATTCCTCCTAAATGGGAAAAGATTTCAGAACATCATTATTTACCACCTGGGAAAGGTATGCCAACACAAATCTCTCATCAACAGTGTGGGCTAAATCCCCAAGGGAATTAAGGGGCTTGGCTGGCTTCTGAGCGGATTTTTTGGTATGACATGGGAAGATTGTCCTGTCCAAGGCTAAAGGGGGGAGTAACTTTACAGGGCACTCAATGGGCTGTCCCTCAACGTATCTAACTGTTGTAACTGTGCTTTTTTAGAAAAGTTACAAGGGGGAAAATATTTGGAAACTAGATGATATTCTTTATTGAGAGATAGATGTTATATAGTCATTGTGAATCATGGATAACAGGAGCATGATAGTGTTGATTACACAATGGGATATTAAAGGAGATGGTCTGATCCTTGTAATAATTCAAGCGCCAAAACAAGGTATCCACCATAAGGGGTCAGCTTCTGTTCATGTTGTTGTATTTGGAACTTTGAATCAACTTCCTAACTTGGCATTGAGTGACTGGATAATTGGATTGCAGGTCAAAAACCTGCTTACTTGGAACCTTGCTGACAGGTCAAGCCTGCTGTTTTGACATAACAGCATGAGTCAATCTGATGGCAATATTGAATTGCAGGCACTTTCTCCTAATTAGGAGTGCTGCCAATTTGATTTGCTGGCCCCCACACAAGTTATTCCTTGGCTTCAAACCTTACATGGAACATGCTACTATGCCACCCCCTGTGGCCTTGTGGCTTTCCCCATATGGTATATTAGTCACAATATTCTACAATAAAATACATCTTATTCTATTTATTCTTGTTCTTTCTATTGGACTGTTGTCTTCCCCAATCAAATAATGAACTCTAATTGGTTCAGTTGCAACAGTGGTAGCAGCAGTAGGTTCACAACCTACCTAAAAGAAAAATCCCTCTCAAGAAAGGACAGAGTACGGGCTGTATGGCTACTCCCCATCAAGAAACTTTCCTTCCAATCCCCGAGGGGGCATCCCTAAAGGGTACATAAACTACCAGTATCAGCTGGTGCTCACAAGCGTGTACAATTGTCTCTGCCTAGGGCAGCACAACGTAAGTGCCACCCCACCTCAACTGGACCTTTTGCAACACATGTTAAACCTCCATCTTGAGTCTTTTGCAGGTGGCATGAAAGGGGCTGACATTGTTAGCTGGCCCCATTCTATAGAAACTTGCCTTTGCATCTTCCAAGTGCCCAAGACCATGTGAGTTTCCACCACATCTGGGCGCCTTACAGGTCCTGCTGCAGCGTGGTTTACCAGCTGGGCAACATTCAGGAACGCCGCAAAATCCTGCTACAGTAAAACCTTTTCACCCATCATAGTGAGAACTCCTCTCCTGGCCATCAAAAAACAGGATCCATCCCCAAGTATCTTGCAGCTTGGCAGCAAGCCCTTGACACCGCCTCAGAAGCTGTCACCAACAAAAATACCATGCTGCTCACTATAATAATCAATGGGCTCAACCCCCATATCTGCAAGTGGGTTCCTGTGGGCTGTTGTACCTCCATTGATAACTGCCTTAAGGCCATTGTGAAGGCCAACAATCAAGCTTCAATGGGGTTCTGCAGATCTAAAGACACCCTCCTCAGTCTTGTCTTGCACCTGGAAGTGCCCACAATCAGGTATGTTGCCGCCAGTCCTGTCAACAAGAAAATGGGGTTAAGCACCCCCACAAGGAGGAACTCCAACTAGCAGAAATTGAGGACCAGGGAAAAGCCTGGGGGTTGTAGTTACAAGAGGTTCTACAACCCCACTTGACCCTTCCTCTCAATCCCTGCTTGCAAAGAATCCCTGTGACTACAGTGTACACCAATTCAAAACCCTTGACATCTTCCAGGTCCAAAGTGACAACCCGTCCTCCAAGCAAGCCATTATTCCAATAAAATCACCCACTTGGCCTACCCCTTCCGTTTTGGTTAGAACACCCACAAAATTTTGGTAGAAACTGGGCCAACCACATCATGGTCAACCAGGAATTTGCAGATTCTCAGCAACTAGACCAAGTGCCTAGTCAAATTCAAAGCAGTACAAGTAGCTGACTCCTGCAGAGTGACAATTACCCATGAGACAGTACCCTTCTCTGTGAGAATGGGGAACATCCAGGTCAAGCTCTCCAGGCTAATCATGGCAGGACTCAGCCATAACGTCATTTCTGGCCTTGACTGGATCTAGAACAACCACCCATATATTGACTGGGATATGTCTTTAATCACCCTCAACATAAATGGTGTGGGTTTCTAGATCTATCCTGTAAAATGAGCAAGTTACTCCATGACACTGTATTTTTCAGACTCACAGAAATGGGTACATACAACTTCAAGGGGGAAGCTCAACTTTAATTAATACTCAGTTGAAGTCATCCACTCTGAACCACCTGGGGCCCCTCCCTTGACTATCACACCTCCACCAGCACTTGCAGCACTCCTAAAGGAGTACAAGGACGTCTTTAGTGAAACATTAGACCAACTGCCTCCTCTCCAAGAAAAACAGCATGCTGTCCAATTGCAAGGGTCACTTCCCAAGGCACATCCCCTTTATTGTCTTACGCCCAAGAAAACAAGACTCTCTGTCAACACCTCGTGGACATTCTTGATAAGGGCTTTGTTTGCTCATCCCTCTCTCCATATGGGGCTGCAGTCTTCTTTGTAACTAATAAAGACAGGTCCCTTTTCCTGGTCACATATTACCGCGCCCTAAATGAGGTGATGGTTAAAAATAAGTACCCCCTGCTGTTGATTGACAACCTGTTTGACACACTCGCAGGTGTAAAGGTCTTCAGTAAGATTGATATCATTGCAGGGTAAAATCAGGTCTCCATTGCACCAGGGGACGAGGCAAAAACTGCCTTCTGCACATGCTACGGGTTGTTCAAGTGTCGTGTCATGAACTTCGGAATGACCAACGCTCCCTCTGCCTTTGCCATATTGATGAACAAAGCCTTTGAGGAATTGATTGGAAAGTGTGTGGTGGTGTACCTTGACAACATCTTTGTCTTCAGTCAAGATCAAACCTTGCACCTCCAACACCTCTGTGCTGTCCTTGACACCCTCTGGAAAAACAAGTTGAAGGCTAAGCCCTCCAAGTGTGAATTCCTCAAGTCAGAGCTCTTGTTCCTTGGGCACACCATCTCTGCTCAAGGGATAAAGCTTGACCCTGCCAAGATCAAGGCAATCACCAGCATGCCACCTCCCACTAATGTGGTCCAGGTGTGTACCTTCTTGGACATGGTTGCCTATGTGTGCAAGTTTATCCCCAATTGCAGAGAGCTAATTACACCTCTCACTGAGCTCCTCAATACCAAGCAGCGCTTCCAGTGGACCCCCGTCAGAGATCAAGCCTTTGAGACGTTGAAGCAAAGGCTCACAACTACACCCGTATTACAGTTTCCCAACCAAAACCAACAGTACAAACTTGAGACTGACGCCTCTGACAGGGCCATAGGGGGCGTGCTAAGGGTAGAAACTGACAATGGTGCCTTCCTCCCCATAGCATATGAGTCCAGGAAGCTCACTGACTCGAAACAATGTTATCCCATCCACAACAAAGAGCTGGCAGCTATTGTACACTGCATTGAGAAGTGGCGCTGCTACTTGGAAGGTGCGACCTTCCCACCCCACATTCTGACGGACCACAAGTCACTCCAATACTTCAACACACAATCTCATTTGACACGCCGCCAAACAGGATGGATTGAGTGTCTATCCCCCTATCAGTTATGCATTGAATATAATCCTGGGAAGGAACTCATCACAGCCGACGCTCTTTCACGACTCTATGTAGTGTCCATCACTGGGGACAACGGTTTGGACCCAGATTGGCCCATGCTCTACCTGCGCTCTGAGGCGACCCACTACGAGGGCCTTAACTTGGTCACCATCTCTAAGCTAAAGGACAACAAAAGTCAGTTCACCATTAACGCTGGGAACGTCTGCTGCCGGGCAGAGACAGGTGAGAAGACGCCTTATATTCCCACCACACAACGAGGAGATACCATCTTGCACTACCACTGAACCTTGGGTCACATCAGAGGGTGTAACCTCTTTGAGATCATGAAACGTAAGGTTTGGTGGCCGCGCATGCGTCAAGACATCTTGGACCTCCTTGAGACGTGTGTGTTGTGTGAGAAGAATACGTCCAAACCTGCACCTCCCAAGTCTGTCCTACCCATCAAGGCTATGTAACCCTTCAAACAGTGGGCTCTTGACATTGTGGGACCGCTTCCTGAAGACAGACTGGGTAAGAAGTATATTATCACCGCTATCAACTACTTCACTCCTTGGCCAGTGGCCTGGGCAACAATCAACCACACCACCACCACCATCACCCACTTCATTGGCAAGGAAATTGTAGCCTGTTTTGGGCGACCCAAACAGATTATTACAGATGGTGGCCCCAAGCTTGTTGGACATGTCATGAAGGCATACTGTTCCAAGAATGCCCTTCAGTAAATAGTCACAACCCCCTACCACCCACAAGCCAATCAACTTATGGAATGATTGAATGGTTTGTTAGCCCAACTGATTGCCAAGCTCTCACAGGAACATCTTAATACTGCGTGAACTGAATACTTGCCCACCGCCCTATTTATCCTGCAAGCAAGAATCAACAGGGGCACGGGGTTCAGCCCCAGCACCCTGGTGTTGCAATCAAGTTTCCAGACTTGCCTGCTAATGTATCTTACAATACACAGGGGGCGCTCAATGAGCCGCCCCTTGACGTATCTAATGTTATGGGTTAATATGATGGCAATATCAAATGACGGGTACTTCATCCTAATTAGGAGCACTGCCAATTTGACTTGCTGATTCCTGCACGAGTTATTCCTCGGCTTTGAACCTTACATGGAACTTCCCACTATGCCACCCCCTTGTGGCCTTGTGGCTTTCCCCATATAGTATATTAATCACAATATTCTACAATAAACAATACCTTATTCTTATTATTATGTCCTTTCTATTGGACTGTTGTCTTCCCCAAATTCTAAATACTCAACCCTCATTGGTTCAGTTGCAACACTGGCCTTTGAGACGCCTGACATTCTGGCAGGGGTAGAACAAGGGAAGTTACAATCCACGGTTCCTGATAAGCCCCCCTTGTTGGCTACCCCCTCCCTGGTCCAATGGTGTACCAAAGCTTTCAATATTGAACACAAACAAATTGAGGGAGGAACAAAGCACCTCAAGGCCAGATACACTGTAGGTGACCCTGTCTACGCCCTCAACCCTAATTCAGTCAAGTTAGAACCCAATCACTTGGGATCCTTCAAAATAGCCACGGTCTATGACAACCACACCTACCAACTTGAAGATGTCCAAGGAAACACCAAGAAGCTTCACCACAATTGCTTGCGCCCCTGTTGCGCCATCCTCACACAAAGGTTGTTTGTACAGACCTTCCTAGATCTTCCGCAGACTCTGATCCTGGTGTCTGACAACAAGCAGGGGGCAAGGGGGTGTTGCAACCAAGTTTCTATACTTGCCTGCCAATGTATCTTACAATACACAGGGGGCGCTCAATGAGTTGCCCCTTGACATATCTAACGGCATGAACCAATCCAATGCAATGCCAAACTGCAGACACTTTCTCCTAATTAGGAGCACTACCAATTTGACCTGCTGATCCCTGCACAAGTTATTCCTTGGCTTTGAACCCTACATGGAATATGCCACCCCTTATGGCCTGGTGGCTTTCCTCATATAGTATATCAATCACAGTATTCCATAATAAACAACACCTTATTCTTATCATTCTCATCTTTTCTATTAGACTGTTGTCTTCCCCAATCAAATACTGAACTCTAATTAGTTCAGTTGCAACACAAGGACCTGTTATCAACTTCTCCAGATTGGACATAGTACTTGGCTTGGACTTGCTGTAAAAGAATAACCCCCATGTGGACTGGGCCACCTTGGTATTGACCATCAAACTAGAAGGAGTCAACAACAAAATTATCCCAACACAGTAGACCAAATTCTTTGGGACCACGTGTTTGTACGTATCACAGAAACTCTTGAAGTAAAGGAGAACCTCAAGGAAATTGACTGGGACTCCTGCCAGTACAAGATCATACACTTCAAAGACCATCAGGATACCACCACACCTCAGGATAGAGAAATTGTGGCCTGAAATCCAGATATCTTTAATGAAGCTCTTCCAGGGCTGCCACCCAAGAAACACATATAGCACACTATACAACTCAAAGGAGCTGTACCCAAAGCACGTCTCATATACCATCTCACACCAAATGAGGATGATGCACTTTTCAGACCTTAAAAAGCCCTGGAAAAGGGTCTCGTCTAACCTTCACAATCCCCCTTTGGGCCGCCATATTCTTTGTAGCAAAGAAAGATGGGTCCCTCAGATTAGTCACCAGCTACTGCACACTAAACAAGGTCATCATCAAGAATTGCAACCCTCTTTCACTCATTGACAGCCTCTTTGATGTCTTAGGTGGAGCAACAGTCTTCTCTAAGATCAACCTGACTGCTGGATACAACCAAATTTGCATTAAAGAGGAATACATCACAAAAACTGCATTGTGAACTAAATATGGCTTGTAAAAGTGTACCATGCTTAAATTTGAAATAACCAACACCCCATCAACCTTTGTCACATTTATGAACAAAGACTTTGTGCCACACAGTGGAAAGCACGCTCTGGTATAATTAGACAACATTGTTGTATACAGTCCCAGTGTTGAACAGAACCACTAGGATCTGAAAGCAGTGTTTGCAACCTTGGTACAACACAAACTGCTTGCCAAGCCATCCAAGTGCCAGTTATGCCTTGAACATCTCTCCTTCTTGGGGCATGTGTTATCCAAGGACGGCATCAAACCTGATAAACAAAAGACCCAAGCCATATGCAAGATGCCGCCACCCAATGAAAGTGCAAGGTTAGAACCTTTCTAGGCATGATAGCCTATGTACCCCATTTTACCCCAGACTGTGGCATCTTTATGGCACCATTATCAGCCATTACAGGTGCCAAGTCCAAGTTTGTATGGACCCTGCAACAAGACCTCTGTTTCCGCCACCTAACAAAAACTGGTATCTGCTCCCATCTTGCAATATCTCAAAAGAGACAGGGATTACCTAGTGGAAACAGATGCCTCTGATACATCCGTTGAGGATGTGCTTTGCATCAAAACAGACTCAGGCAACTGCTTGACTGTAGCCTATGAATACCGCAAGCTGACTAATGAAGAGTGCCACTGTCTAATACATGAAAAGGAGCTGTTAGCCATTGTGCACTGTCTAGCCAAGTGGAGCTGCTATTTGGAGAGACAATAAGAGTTCACCGCTTTGGTATACCTCAAGTCTCATCTATTTCAAATTGAAGGCTAGCCTCTCCCAGCAGCAGGCACAGTGGATGGTGTTCTTTAAAAGATTCCATATGATTATTCAATATAAACCTGGACTGGGACAAGTAACAGCCAACACCCTTTCTCAACTATACATGAGAGCTTTAAGAGGAAAAAATGGGTTAGACCCAGACTGGCTGCTTCCAGTACTCTGCACCAAGGACAAAGGATTCCCCCTGGGCACAAACAACATCACCCAAGACACTGTAGTAAATAATGAACATCTATTAAGGGACGTCTATGGAACTCTCCACCACAAGATGACCGATGGGACAACCATCCCATACATACCTATTCATCAAAGGGTTGTCATCATTATCCAATACCACCAGGACCTAGGACATACCAAGAGCTAAAAACTATATGAGTTCTTAAAGCATAAGGCCTGGTGGCCCAAACTTTATAGAGATGTACAGGAAGTACTTGATCAATACCAGGTGTGCAATTTTTTATCAAGAGCAACATACCACCCAAATCTGTAATACCCATCTGCACTCAGCTGACCTTCAAGGTGTGGGCCCTAGACATTGTGGTGCCCATGTCAGGGAAACACAACAATAAGGAATATATCATCACTGCCATCAACTTTGCTACACGCTGGCCAGTGGCCCAGGCCGTCAAGACCCACACTGGTAGCAATGTGCGGCAATTTATAGGCAAAGGGATTATCAGTAAGTTTGGAAGACCAGAAATATTGATCACCAATGGAGGCAAAGAGTTGACCTCTGATGATACCAATGTCTACCTTACTAAACAAGGTGTGAAACACACCATAACCACATCTTATCACCCTCAGGCCAATGGTAGGGTCAAGTGGCTGAATGGCAGCCTGGTACAGGCCCTTGCCAAGCTCACCACTGGGGCATCAGAGTACTGGCACAAGCAATTAGCAGTCACACTCCTTGTGTGTTGCACTTGGGTGAACAAGTCCACCGGAAAGAGTCCATTTGAACTGGTATACAGCACTCAACCAAACATCATCCAAGCTCTCACAGACCCAAGTTAGAGATACCAAGAAAGGTACTGCCTCATTCTGACCTCTAAGTATTCTAAGCCAATGCCAATCAAAAGAAAAGAGAGGGAAAATGGTGACAAGACATGTTTGTCCCCATCCAAGCTAGACATGAATTTGGCAACAAAGTATGTGTGATGAGTACCGACAAGAAAAAGTTACTGACTGAGAAAGTAGGCCCTGCCATTATATTAGAGGTAAACGAGAACAACACTTACCTAGTACAAGGGTTGGGAAAGAGAAAACTGGATAAGGTCCTACACCACAATAGGCTCTGCCCCTGCAAAGACCAACAGAAACAATGGGAAACCGTCCTCCCTGTCAGGATCTGGCCTGACAAGCTTGTTGGTAAATGCCTTTTCCAAGTAATCTCTGAAGATGCCCCTGACTCTAAGCTTCAAATGACAAATTGGGCTTGTCTCTAGCTGCCCTAGGCCCTGAGATACAGCCAGTTAAAGTATCAGAACCAACTGACACATTCGAACAGTGCAAATTGGCGAAAAGATTGGGATCTGGATCAAAGAATATGTCAATATGGGATGTGGGCATAGCTCGGCTTCTAGTGATTGTGTTTGGACGGCCAAACCCGCATTTTCAAGCCACAGACCAGGAGAATCAAATGATGCTAAAATTAGATACGCATCAGACTATTAAAATATCCATGGAGGATATCTTACTAAATAAACCAAAGTACACAAGGCACGGTTTCACTTATGAAGCTTTATTCAGTTACAATGATGATGCAGAAAATAGAGGGAAAGGCCTCTATTTATACTGCTGTGAATCATGCCGAATCTTAATGACATAATGCATTAAAAAGGCATAATGCACCACAGAGGCACACAAGAGGTTCGCTTCTCATCCCACATAATTTAACAGCATAAATCATGATAGATTGGCATTGGCACTGAAAACTTCTTAAAATACATCACACTATGCTGTAGAGCCCTGTACTAGAATTACATCATCTTAGTAATTCTAGCATAACTTGCCATATAGGGACTGGGTTTGGATTTTCAAACCTGCCTTTCAAAGCCAAAGGACAGAAGAATCAATTAGGAGTACTTTTAGATGAGCTAAATGCGCCAATCATGATATAGAAACCACATTTCAGAAACATTGTTGATGCTATTCAGAAGTTGAGCCAAACCTCCAGTCTGATGCCACAAGTAGAGCCACTGAAACTGTCTAGAAAAGTCAAGAAGAGTCTGAAAGCCCAAGTCAAGTGGTTAAAGAGACAATTCCCCCAATGATCAGCTTGTGATCATTCTAAGTTAGCCTTGAAATAAAGTTTTAATTTAGTTTGATTTAAATATTAAGTTCAGTCAGATGGAAACCAGTCAAGACCCTCTGGGCCCTGACACTCCCTGCAACCAAACAGCAGCTAGTACAGTACGACGCTTGTGCCCCCAACAACCTTCCAGCAGACCTTTCAACAGAAGAAGTTGACCTTCAGTTGGGGGTATCAAAACAGCTGGGTCAACCCCTGGCAAGGTTTCACACAAGAGACCCTGGGCCACTCAAACTGACTTCCTCACAACCTGAAGCCAAATGCAGAAGTCAACTCAAGTGACTAAATCTAGCAACAGGAACCAGTGACAATCCTAGTACGGTGGACAGCTCAATTTGGTGCTTCACTCATTACAAGGATTACACCACCCTCCTGTCCAATCCAAATGATTGATTGTCACAACCATGTTCCTCTTGAAATGATTCCCTAAAACTATATAAACCATAATCTCAATAAAGATAATGATCCAGTTTCCAAATATTTTCCCTTGTAACTTGCTAATGCAGCTCGGTTATGGCAAGAGCTTAAGAGCAGACCATCAGCCATTGTAGTTGAGCAAAAACTATAATGATATTGGTCAAGGTTGAACAGGCAATGGATCTCTATTGTGGCCACCATTAGCCCATGCCTACAAATCCTGCTGATCGGTGTTCACCACATGGGTGATTGAAGAGGTTGTGACGGACCATGGCCATGTATCTTGGCTACCAATACCTCTTGGCCGGTATATGTCTTTATCATACGGATCCAAGTTTGTTGAGTTGGAACCAAGTTAATTAACCCAAGATCTGAACCCAGGATTATGGGATGTTGGCAGATGAGGGGTTTAATAAATTAGGAGCTGGACGAGAATGGGTTGGGATCTAAAGATGCTCTAGCTTTACCCATACTGTGCCGTGCACAAGATGGCGTGATACGGGTTATCTTTAAACTCCACCCTCCCTTTATATTTTGTTGCCTGGACAGCTGAATGGGTATGGTTTGTGAAATGCTCCAAAAGTTGTAGCGCAGATTTGTGGGGTTTGCTTTGTGACCTAATATGAAATATCCTATGAAATATCCTAAAAATAGTTTGGTAACTTTATGGTCACATAGTTGCTAGGACAGAGTCTGATACTTTGGTTTATCATGTCGATTTAAAAACTGGCGCTTGTTTAGTCTTTACATTTGATGTTGAGGGGAATAGGCAGGGAGCTGAATTCCAAATCAAGCAGCGGCAGAATTGCGCCCTTGGATTTATTCTATCTGGACGTTTAATCGAGAACGGATCGGGTTGGTTTAGAATTCAAGGTTGGTTGTTAATCGAAGTTTGGAGGCGATTGGCGAATGTATCCAAAATGATTGGCGATGGAGGTTCATATCCAGGATTCAAGGATGGAAGAGGCTGGGCGGCACCTGAAGGTTGGAACTAATGACTACAGCTCACGCAGCACCTAATGCAACGTGAGAAACTTGGTCGCTCAGTAGTGTATTTTGTACCCGTAAGTAAAATTTCTCCCTGGATTTTTCCACCTTTTTTTGCTGAGATCAGACGGTCTCTAGTTAATAGGTTGTGCTCTAAAAAGGTTTTCCTAAGGGCTTTCTATAGTGAATCGAATATCTAGAAAGGCTTCACACTTATATGCTATTAATTGCTTAAATCAGCACTTTCAAAGAATTTGATCTTGAAATCTTTGCCAACTTAGGAAAGTGACTTTCATTTTTAATTCCTGATGGCATGTTTAGTAAACCCAATGGAGTGATTATCGCTTGATGGGAATCATATTGATCCTTTTATCTTTACTTTAAGCTAAAATGTAAAAGGGAAACAGTTTATTTAGTTTTTAGGGGCTGATTTAGTCAAAATCAACTAAACAGAAAAATAAACTTATGCTTTTTCTCTTTAAACTTTGTTTTTTACTCCAAAAATTAAGATATCGGCAGCTCTAGAAAAAGACGGCTGGTTAGTTCGGTTCGTTAGAATATAAAATTTTGAAAAATGGCAGCGAATCCTTGAAGGGTCAGGGGTTGTATTTGGCTAGGTGTTAACCAGCGATAATTATTCAGGTCTAGCGCCCAGGAAATATTTTGTAGCATTTGGTGGCCTTTGCGGAAACATCTGCTTAAGAAGGGCAAAGGCAAACGATAATACATTTTGGCCATCGTAAACAGGAGAAACAAGTTTGATTTGTTGTTCATTTTGAGCCTCGCTTATTGATTAAATATTTCGGTTTAAAATCCTGTTCTTCCACGCTTTTAGGCGGCTGCCTTTAAATGGCTAACTTTTATTAAAAATTCAACAGCTTTAATGTCTATACTACCCGAGACCGAATTTTGATCAGTTGTTCCTAGGAAAGTTTCCATGCTGCTGAATCGGATATCCCAACTAGGGCTCCTCACTGAAGTTGATCAGCTTCCCCATGTCCTTGCAACCTTTCCCGAGAAGGTAGCCTCGGGCCTTGTACGCGATGTCACCGACATGCTTCTAAGCTCACAGTGGGACCATAACGATCTGGTGACGCAGACGCACGTGGATTGGACTATGCAGGTGGTTGGTCATGGGTTTGCTCTTCCATTGAGCAATGCTGGGCTTATTGAATCCTGCGTAGTGATCTATTCCCAGTGGCTTTTAGAGTTGCACTCGCGGCCTGCTTTGTTTTCAGCTGGCGGCGATGAGCAGTTGTTTATTCAACGCATTCTTCTAAGCCTTTCCCAAGTATTTGACTTTCGCCCTGGAATTTCCGCTGTAGCTGAAGAGCCGTCCGCCAATAGTGCTGAATCCGTGGGAGCTGTCCAGCGATTTGTAGATCTATCCAAGCACGTCATTGCACTGTACGCATCGGTAGGAAGGGCTCTGGGGCCCTCGATGTCTAAAGCGACATGGAAAGTGCTTCTGACTTGTCTTTTGGGTGCCGTCGATCACTTTCTTGGTGTGGACGGAATGGCCAGCATAGCGGCATCAGTAGAGCTAGAGTCGCTGTTTCCTGCCTTGCAGCTGGCAACGGAGGTATTGTGTGATCCGCTATTACGCTCCTTCCTGGAGGTGTGGCTTAGGTCGGGTCTGTTTGATCCCGAGCTTTGGCATGTCCTTCAGAATAGCTTTGGGCATTGGGCCCAGCGCCATCTAGTCGTGAGCCATTGGAACGCGGTTACATTGGCGCTAACTCATGGTCTGGTGCAGAGAACGTACAACAACGCCCTCAACGATGAGATCCAAATCAACACCAACAACTATAATCTGAACTTGGTTCTGTCTGATGATGAGTTGTCTGTTCTGTGGTACAAGTTTCTTTTTCTTTTAAGCCCCACTACGCCTCTACCCGATGAAAGTGAAGCGTTGGCATTGAAGGGTATAGCTCGTGTCGTTGACCAAATGGATATTGCTTCTCTCCACCGCCCGTCTGGCAATACAATTCTTCGAGTAGTGGGAGAATGGCTCTTTGGCGCAAAAAGCTCAGATGCACGGGGCACTGCACTAGCAGTCCTTTGCTATCTCTTTTCGAGACGCCCACTTTCCAGCTTTGCAGAGAAGCATCGTGAACGCCTCTTCGTAAGCCTCGACGAGAGCCTGAACTCGGGCCAGGATGCACAGCCTATTTTCCTCCACAGTAGCGGTCTCCTGGCCCAACCTGCGGCAGCATTGGCCTTCCTTCCTCGTCTGTTGACAACCTTCCGTGCTGTAGTGCCAACCCTCACCCCCGGATTCCGTTTAGTGGCGCCTCTCGACCAGGTGCGTAGGGGCATTCTTAAATGTACTGCTGCTATGCTGATGATCCCTAATCGTTTTCCAAATGAGCCCATTCCGGCTGACTGGCTGCCCCAAAGCAACATCATAAGTCTTCCCTATGGCATGGATGTACTGCTGGAGGATGAAGAAGTGACGCAATTCAACGGCTTCAATCCCTACTTACTGCAGACTTTGGTGCAGTTTCTGTCTTCGGAAACGGATGCCGCCAACTTCCGTTTGACCTTGGATCTGCTGACCCTTTACATGGCCCAGACATCACCCGACAAACAGGAGATGCTTATCAATGGCCTGATTCGCGCTATTACAGCTCAAGTTGTTCGCAGTAGCAGCGGCATCCATCTGGCACTTGCTTGCTTCGAAGTGGCAGGACGCCTGCTTGAAGGCCAGGCGCTGGAGCCCACATACCGCCCTGAGCCCGCCTGGGGGCTTGTTGAAGCCATCTCCACCTATGTGTGTCGCTTCCTCCAAGAGGATGATCTCCAGTATAGCTTCCAAGCCATTGTAGCTTCCTACTTGGCTCTTTCGAGGTGGGCCGAAGCTCTTTCGCGCACTGACATGCCTTTGCCCGACTGTGTCACGACCGCCTTTCACGCCGTCTGTCAAGGCCTGGCAGTTGGCGGGAATCCCGAGGTTGCCGATGCCACCCGCTGCCAGCGCAAGTCCTCTCCTTTTGCGCAGAGGTATCCTGGCGCCAAGGCAACATCACCCCCCAGCAGCCCACCTGATTTATCGCCTAGTACCAGCTATGACATGGGAGGTGTGCAGATATTCCTGGCTGCTCGTCTCGCGTTGGCTAAATTCATGACACTCTTCCATCGCAACAGCCAAACACACAAGAATACCGCCAGAGACATTCCATTAGCCCATGAACAGCTAGGCGCTGGTCCAGACAGCACCAAGCATGCAGTCCAATACTTTTTCTTGTACCCCGATACCGTTATGGGGGTATGCGAGTCCCTCAAGGATCGCCAGGCCCACGTTATCACCCGCGACCCATACGGAATCTCTTGCTTCAAAGTCTCCCCCGTCGAAGATGCCGACTCCCTGCTTTCTCACAACCGACCGACAATGATCTCTTCCCCCACAGCCCCAAACCCAACTCCCTTGACTGGCCGCTCGCTCGAGGATGTCCCCTCCCAGCTCCGAGAGAAATCCGAAGAGACCACCTCGCCCAAAACTGAACTCCCCCACAACCTAGACGCAGTCATTGATGAACTTGTACAAACTCAAGTCAGCAATGAAACCTTTGCTCAAAGACAGATGCTACTGCACCGCCCTGCCCACACTTCCCCCTCAACCCCTGAAATAAGCTCTGGCCATCGTATCGCCCGGCAGCTGTTGGCTCAGCTGGGCTTCATCCAGCACGGAGATTGCCTTGCCCCGTTGCCTCTCAATTCCACTATCCTGGGGACATTGGCTCTTCTCGACAGACTACCAACTCGCATCAGTGTTCCCATCTGCCTCCTTTACACTTCCCCAGGCCCACTCCCAACACTAGCTGCTTTGCACAAGTCTCCCTCCGAAGGCCTGCCCGAGTCCTTCCTGAGCTTGGCTGCGTCTCTCACTCCCAATCAGGTAGCTACCAGCATTTGCTCATCTAACTCTGTAGAACTCTGATCCCATTGCCGATACGCGCCCATCATGTGCTAGTACATTTGCTGACTTTACTTTGGCATGTCCCTATCTGGGCACGCAGCCTTCGCTTTCCTCTCTCGGCACTATTGGGCAGCCCTCCATTACGGTTATGTACTACGATGGGTTGACAACTTCAGGCCATGCGCACAACCCAGACCTGCCTTCAAATCTTCTTGCTGTCGTTGGAGGACCCAATGCCTTCCTCATTCTAGTGGCGCCCGAAATGGAAAGTCGCAGTCTTTACCGCGTAAGGCTGGCCGGCCCAACACATCTCATGAACCAGGAATCACATCCTTGGGTAAGGCATCCATTAAACTGCTGACTGACTTTTCTAGGTTGGACCTCTATCCGATGATGTCGTTGTGACCCAAGACAGTTTGAGCCAACTGATCAAAAGCACTGCGCTCTCCATGAAGTTGAACCAACTTTCATACTCAGAAACCCACAACGCCAAGTCTCCAGATAGTTTGCCCAACCCTTGGCTGTCGCCTTACCTTTCGCGAGCTTCCATCCTGGCCCACATAGGCGGCATGGCCAGCCACCTAACTGCGGCAGAGTCCTCCTCTCCCTTCTTTTCCACCCTCCTCCGCCCCATCCCTCCCCAGCCCCCTAATACCCCAACTTCCCCCCAAAATATCCCAGCCGCCTAATCTCCCCCCAGTATATAGCTGCCTAGTACCTGTTTATACATTACATTTTAGATATCTTTCTAAATAATAACATGTCTTGTTGCAGTCCGAATTGCACACCAATCAGTGCTTAATACAAGTTTACAACCTGCTGAGATAAACAAAAATATCTCATCATAACAAATTTCAACTTTTTAGATAGAAATAGAAGCCAATTCCACAGAAAATGTGCACTATTTGGCAAAAATGTCCAGTCACACAACAACCTATATAACCTGGGAACAAATGTATAACGATTCAGCAATGAATATACCAAGCAAATGAGTTTCAGTCACAAAACGAAGCTACTACGTTTACCATGATTTTTTAGAACGAATTGAACCCAGCCACTAAAGCGAAAACCCTGATCCAACAACCAACCCCAGTAGCAACTGAAACAGACAACAGAAATATCAAAACAAATCAATGGATCTATAATACTGTTACCAGCTAGTCCTAACTAGGACATACAATCTAGAATATAAAAAGGGAATAAATGTTCCAAGTGTCTGGTTTGGGATTAAGATTATCAAAAATCAGATTTATCCATACATTCAGTTGAAAGTGCACATTCACCCCAAAAATCTTGATATAGAGCATTTAAATCCTGACATGAAATAAGCTGTAGGGACTACAAGCGTTCATGCTACTAAATCCAGACAAGCAAAAGATATAGCAAATAAATTATATAGACAAGCTGGGTTTAATTTTAATTTATTTCTATACCAAAATGGACACCTCACAACAGCAGAGCCAAGGTGCCGGAGGAGTACGCCATGGCCAGGGTTGCTCCTGCGGGTCAACAGATTGAGTTAGTGCAACACAAGTGCCAGCTCAAGAAGGAGCCGGGAGAAGAGAAAATCACAGTGAGGTTGCATTGACACAACCAGCTCAATTTGCACAGGGCACAGTGGCACAGAGCATAAATCCCAGAGTCCAAAAGCTGACCAGAAAATACAAAGGTCACCACCCCAAAACAGTAAATGCTGTCACCACCAAGAGGGTGTCCTTCGTATACCACCTTGTATACTGCCAAGATGGCATTCCTGCCTGTCTTATATAGTGTGTAAAGCCCATCCTGGATACCACATATATGCCTTATGCCAGCCATAGTGAAAGGCAAGATGATAATGAGGAACCACAGCACTGCCAAACTGTGAAGGGACAGAGGTGCTGAAAAAGGTCACCACATCTTATGACCAAGCACTATATTAGGTATCTCAGCAGAAACCAATGAGTTGTTGGCCACCACTAAAAATCCCAAGCACACTGTTATCCCAAACTCCACCTGTGATACCCCAGCAAGTTCATCAGGGAAACACAGAACTACAAGAAGGCTGCAGCTATTGTCGGTATTTTGGAGAAATCAGCACATCAGCTGTATAGTATGTACATGAAACCGGTACCAACTTTCTTTTAGAGAAATCCCAGCGCAAGTCTACTATCCTGTAGAAGGAGAATATCTCAGCAATCAAGCAGCAGATCAACAGAAATAGGCATCTTGGACTGGAAATTATACAGTCCATAGTTAAATTCATTTTTGGGACCAAGGCCTCAATTTCAATCTATTATTGCGCCGCAAAGAGCCTGAGATTCTCCTGGGAAAAGCTTGGGGGTTCTCCCTAAAATCAGAATAGCCCAACCAGCATCAAGAACCAACAAAGATACACCAAGATGTATACCGCGCAAAAGGAAAAGGTACAGTAAGATTCTATTGCATTGATGAATTGTCCTTTGCGTTGCCCATGTGCAATGCCTACAGCTATGTGCCAAAAGGTGCCAAGGATGGTGTATCCCAGTGTGGTTCTGTTTGTGCTGTACCCTACTTGATGGTTGCCCTTCTTGGTGCTCTCAGAATCAAATTATATGTTGTAACTGTGCTGTTTTAGCAGAGTTACAAGGGGAAAATATTTGGAGACTAGATAATTATCTTTATTTAGATATAGGGATTACATAGTTACGCTGAACCATTATATGAGGAACATGATTGTGTTGATCACTCAGTTGGATGATGAAGGGGGTGGCTTGATCCTGGTAATGAGCCAAGCACTAAATTGAGTCATCCACAGTATGGGATCATCATTTGCTCATGTTGCTAATTCTGGGAATTCAAGTTGACTCCCTTGTTTGGCTACAGGTCACCAGGAAGTTGTATTGTGGGTTGTAACCCTGCTTAGTTGGAACCTTGTTGGCAGTTTGACCCTGCTGTTTTGACATATACCAGATAATCAAGAGTTCTGTCACAGATAGTGTCATCATGGCCATAATTACTTGCCCTTGGAAAAATAAGCAGCAACAGCCAGCGTAAAAGAAACCCCTTAATAACCTGGTTGATTTAAATTAGGCCATTAACAACTTGAGCTGTAGTAATTTACGCCAAATTTTGACCAGAATCCTCAATTGTATCCAAAAAGCTACCAAAAATGTGAAAACAAATAATTTGGTACTTTTTGGCCTCAAAAACAATTTATGACGTCACACAATTTTTGGCTGATTCTGGAGGCCTGGTGACAAAAATTGACCCCTGCCACATCAGCATTATTCCCAAACCCAATATCACCTAAAATTTACTAGAACTACTGAAGTAGTTCAATAAACATCATAACTTAACACTAATTCTCCTGTTTTAAGCTTGACATATTTTACAGTATATGGAGCTTCTCATTGTGTACATGCTCATGAGATACCTCACAGGCTGTAGTGTTGATTTTGCAGTGACCACAGCCTCTGAGCTGTTCTTTGATACCCCAGATCTCAAAATTGAGGAAATTGTTAAACTAAATTACAAGATTCTCTACTTGCAAAATCCAGTGACAACTTCCCAACCTCTAATTTTCTTGTTGTCTGTTTTAGTTTTCTTAGGCTGCACTTTATCCATGCCTTTGCTTAGAGAATTTTGCCTGCACATTTCAACTTTAAAATTTTTCTCATTCTTAATTCATTGAGCATTTGGTATTTTATACCTCTTTTTGTGAACACCTTAGAATTTTGCGGTGGATCCACCATTATACTATTGAACTACTATTTTTCTAATTTGATTGAGATTTTCAGCTTCTTCTGATTAGATCCTTCACTTGCTTTTTGGACGCAGCTGTTTTAACTGCTATGATGCTATCAATTCTGGGTGCTAGTATTATTGCAGTTTTAATTTATCTGATGGACTATTTGTCCCTCCATGCTACTGAAATACCAGTGCTGTCCCCTCACTACTTTTGTGCCTTGAATTTTGGGTTCTAAATGCAAGCTGCCCACCTCCTCCCCCTGCAGTAGCAGAAAAGCTGGCCACCCTGTCAGGGCCCAGAATGGGCCAGACAAAACCCTATGTTGCATAGGTTTAATTTATGCAATCACACAACCAAACAATTGCATTGTCAATCACACTGATTGACCAAAAGAAAACCTTAATGCCAAGTGGGGAACTGAACTCTGGTAAAAGCCAAGCCTGGGGGGCAATTGAAAACTGTTCCAATGCCAAGCAAAAAGAATTTTAATTGGTCAAAACCCTCTGAAACCAAGGAATTGGGACTTGGGCTACCAAATGACCCCAAAATCCCCTAACAGCTTCCCCAGGGAAAAAATAGTGAAAGAACCCACTTAACTGACAAATCAGGGCCCGCCAATGGAACCCAACTCAAGAATTACTCTTTGACAGCTAATAAGGAGTTTCCAGTAAGTACAATTCCAGTTTCCTAGCAGAATATAGCTGGGAACAATGATAACCCTTCCCTTGCTGACATCTTCACTTAATAAACCTTTGTTGGTTAATGCACACTGAGCATTTAACTTTGCAGGGGTTTATTATATAGTAAAAAATTATAGTTCTGGTACTTTCAAATAAAAAGTACCTCCAGCACCAACGCCAGCACTGGGAAACAGAGCAACTTCTTGCTGCCTCCAACCAACCAACACAAGCCTTCATACCATCTTCTAGAGTTCTGGATCAATAGATAGTTCCTGCACCCCGCCTCTTCTTTCCTGGTGTCCCTCTGCTCCACCAACTTGCCTAGTCAAGCCAGACCATGAGCACCGCCGCAGGAGAACTTCCCCTTGTTCCTTCTGCACCATCATATGATTACAGCAAGCTTGGGGTTGCCTACCTGACCATACTGGGGCTCACTGAGCAAGTGATTCCCCACATGGGAGTGTGGCTTCCTTGGGCCACAGCTGCCAATTATGTGGTGTGGATGACCCCTGTCATTTACTTGGCTTTCCAGGCTTGACCCTTCCCCTCAACTGAATGTTCCCCTGGGAGTAACCCAGGCCATGAAATTATTACACTTATTCTTGTCCTTTCTATTGGACTGTTGTCTTTCCCAATCAAATACTGAACTATCATTGGTTCATTTGCAACAGAATGTTTTCAACTTTTTGTCACAAAACAGCTTTTACTTTAAAAGGAAAGTAAACTCACAATCTTAGTGTCAGGAATTGCTCTCCTGACAACAGTTTCTCCATGGATGAAGACATGCTCCAGATTTTAAAATTGGATCATCTAGGTTACTGCTGTTCAATTAATTGTTCCTATGCCCCACAGAAATGAAGATGCAAGTAAAACCTGCAAGGAAATCAGTACTATAATGAATCTAGAAGTAGCCTACATCATTATTCCTTCCGCTGCATGTGAAGCATTACACCTGGGTTTCAAACTAATTAAGTCTGTACTCCCAATTCCACCCCCTAGTTTAAGAATTGCCATCATAATCCCAAATTAATTGTACAATTAAGATTTATTTCTACAATAAATATATTTTTATCTATCATTCACTTGAGTTTTTAATAGTATCTCCTAGTTCAGATAATTGGAATCCCTTATTTGTGGTCTGTAGCCACCATCTGGCTCTCATTATTCCTGTCTTGTATCCTGTCTCAGGAGCCAGCTACATTATGCTATCCTGGTCCTTACACAACCCCTAACCTACAGCTTGAAGAGTTATCTCCTGTTTTAGAGAGTAATAGACCCTTGTTGATGCCACAACTGTATTCTTCTCTATAAAGAGGGTCTCTTACACTTAGACTCCCCTTTTTAAGTACAAAGATGAATCACTTCATATTTTCTGCTTTTATCACAGTATGCCTTGGGATTAGGAACCACTAGAAAACATTTCCCCAGTTTTTACCCATGCCCAACAATACCAATGATGTTTAATACCGGGATCCACCTCAAATTATCTCATTTATACACCTGACAGCCTCTGGTGTTACCCAGATCCATCACTTCCTTGGCAATATGCACCACAATATATCATGCTCTGACTTACTTTAATGGGAATTTTGGAAGATTCAACTTACATGCAAAGACCTTTAGATAGTTTATGGCCATCTATCTAATTTTCACTGTCTTTACAGGGTATCAGATGTTAAACTTGCTCCCTCATATTTCCAGAGCTGTACCATTGAATATGAGTTATTACACTCTGTCCCTTTTTGGACTATTTTCCTTCTTTAACATAAATACTGAGCTATGAATAGTTCAGTTGCAGCACTGATAAAATTTACAGGGTATCCTCTTAACCCCAATTTCAAAGGATCAATGTTAAAAAATCTGCTGTTAGCCAACCTCCTATGAAGTGATATAAAGCCTGAACAATTAAACTTAGGAGAGATAGGGTACACCATCCTGCTGTAAGTATTCAACAACACATCAAAGTTACTTGTCTGTCTATCTAATACCCATGGAACTGCCCCTCCCCCAAGCTGGACCCCACCCTTAACTAATACCACCACTGGAGCTCCTGCCTACTTTCTCTTTAGAGCCATTTATATCATCCTCACAGGTTTGATTGATTTCTGATTATTCATTGCAGGGCCTTGGTCAATGGTAAACTGCTCCCACTTATACATCATCAAGTTAGCTTCCATATTATTATAACCCTTGCCCTCTATCTCCAGCCCTGCCTAATTTCCCAGTGGTTCCTCCACTAGGGCCTGGACCCCCAATACAGAGTGATATTTATCCACCCAAAGCCTTTGGGGGTGGCCAAACTGTGTAGACTTGGTTTTTGTATTTCATTTCTGGAAGGTGGAATCCCCTGAGTGAAGACCTGAAAAAATGGTTCAAGGTCCCTCAAGAGGGGAGATAGCTTGACCGTTTGATGGGAACATGGGCACAGTTGAATACAAAATACCCAGTAAGGGCTGCTTGCCCCTCTTTGTAAGTTCTCCAGATGGCAGGGAGTATGATCACCTGTATTTTCTTGTAGGAAGTTCACTTGAGTTGGTAGGGGTAGATAACCTACCTGTGCTACTGCTGGTGTTTAAATACTTATTAGAAGTGGATGATGCAGGATAGGGAGAAGGTTGAGAAGAAATTAATATCTTTATCAAAATATGAAGAGAGCTTTATAAGGCTAAAATGTGCTACATGGTACTCCTGTAGAGCAAAAAAGATTTGGAGAATGTTCACCTTAAAAAATTAAGAGATTAATCCTAATAGAATATCTGTATTAAGTCTTGGGCCATTGTCTTCTTGGCATATTAAGTAATTTCTTGAGGAAATGATTATCCAAGTGGGAGTAACCAAAGAGGTTGTGGCACAATCCATGCTTCAAAAATTTTATTTAAGGCTTTTTGTTTAGAGTTAAACAGCCCTTATTATACAACATACTTTCTCATTCTATTGTAGGTGTTGGTTTGAACCTGATATTACTATTTTAGGTATGGCAAAAGAAGTTACACTGCTAAGCCACCCTAACTTGATCAGAATCAATTCAAATTCACTTCCAGGACCATCCCTGTCATGGCTGGAGGCCGTCATGTACCAAGGCATTGAAGGGGAGCTTTATCCATCCAGATAACGGGTAACAAGGGCCCATTAGAGGAATGGAGCTGAACGGGTTAGGTAAATAAATCCAACAGCTAAAGGGCAGTAGGCACCAAGGTTGGGAATGATGACTTTGGCCAGACTGAGGATGGTCAGGATGACCATTCCAGCTCTACTGTGGTCATAGGGCTGAGGGATGGGGGGAGCAGGAGAGTCGTAGGGAATGTCAGCCATTCCAGGATCTGGACCTGGCTGGTAGTCCATAGGTGTAGGTCTAGGGTGTTACTCTAGTCTTTGGGTTTGACTTCTGCTTGAGTGGTATATAAATTGAAATCCTAATAAAACAAACAAAACTGAAAGATTAATTCACTTTATTTGATGTTGTCTGCACTTGAATTGAGTGGGGGAAAGTGGGTTTTATACCACTCATCTGGTTTACCTTGAAATGTTTTACTAATTAATCTTTGAGGGCTCTTGGGGTCCCAACTCTTGGGCACTGGCATCTGAGAAGTAGTGGTAAGGGGCTTGGGAAGTGTGGATTAGAATTTGGGTGACTTGGTCTGGGCAGGGGAATTCTGTTGGCTGGTGGATAATTGGTCAGTATTTTTAGTCTTGATTTTTTCTTGGTCATTGACTGCAAGAATTTCTGAATCTTGCAGCTCAATTGAGGTGCTGTTCACAACCAATTTATTGGTTGTGTTGACAGCAGCTCCAGTAGCTGCAAGATTATTAATTAATACATCAGTGCAGCTGGGATGATTGGAGGTGGCAGGAACAGTGGGAGGTTTAGGTGCAGGGGCAGCAGCAGAAATCTGGAATTTATCAGATCTGCTGCAGCACCCAGAAGATCTGATTCAGTATGTCATTGGGTGCACCCAGCACAATTGTAGCATTGGGGCTGGGTGCTCCAATGCCGTTGGGAGCCACAAGCTCTCCTGGGCCAGCATTAAAGCTGGTCCCAGGACAAGACCCAGCTTTGGGTTGCTTCAAACTGCCCAAATAGGACAGGGCAGTTTGAAGCGGCCCTCACCCGCCCTGGTGGGTGGCTGGGGGTTTGAATCCCCAGCGGGCTTTCTCGGCTGCCCTTGCTTTTGCTTGGTGGCCAAGTGCGGGGGTTCAAACCCTGTTCCAGGCTTTGGGTTGGCCCTTACAATCCCTGAAACAAGCTTGCATCCAAAGCTGCAGGTGATAAAAAGAGATGTGTCTTCTGGGAAAAAGGCAGACATACCACCACCTTGCTCCCAGAGAGAAAAGGGGATCTGGGTCAAACCTGTCACAGATAGTTCCATATTATCTGTAATTGCCTGCCCTCAGAAATTTAAACATCAAAGGGCCAGGACCAAGAAAGTGAATTTAAAACATTATTAGGACATTAACCAAGCAACTAATCAGAAGTGGGTTAAGGCCAAATGTGTGAATATTTTGAAAAAAGTTGAAAAAAGCTGTTTAAAGCCTTAAACCCCAGAAATCTGGTAATCTGGTATTTTTTGACCCCAAAATCAAATGTGATGTCATAATTTTTTGGTCAATTCAGAAGACTCAGTTTCAAAAATCCCCTTGATGATTCAAGAATTTTCTCCCAAACATTCATATGAGCTGATTTAGAGCTCAGAACTACCTCATTAGTTCAATAAAACCATAATTATTTGAAAATATCAGTTTTTGGTTTTGGGCCAAAACTCCTCCATGAAAATGAAAATGAAAAATTTGCTCACCTATATGCCTGTATGGCTTCTTGTAAGTTACAGTGTCAATTTTGCAGTGTCCACAGTCTCTGCACGGTTTGACACAACTTTTGAGCTCAAAATTGAGGAAATGATTGAGTCAATTTTCAAAATCATTTATTTGAAAAATCCAGTCTCATTTTCTCAAATTGTTGCCTTCTTTATTTTTTCTTTACTTTTTCTTGATTGTCTTTTCCCAGTGCTTCTACTTGGAGTTTATTATTTGCAAATTTTGTTGTTGAGAATTTTGTTGTTATTGAATGTTTTCAGGAATTGGATTTTATTCCCTATTTTATCAACACTTTAGAATTTCAGCAAGACTCCACCATTAAAAGAACCAGATCCCTATAAAGGGTTGCCCTGGGTTATGAACCTCATAACAGGCTTAAAAACCCTTCCCAGTGTGGCAAAGGGTCCTGATCTGTAACTCCTACCTGCCTGAGGCTCAGGCCTGGCCTCATCTGATGCAGTGAATGTCATTAAAGATGATGATAGGCCAGAGACGCTAAGAGCTAATTGTGCCAAAGGCCCTTTCAGGATTTCTGGATATTGATTAATTAACGGATTTGACAAAATAACACGGTCCAGCTGTCAATCACTCTTAGGAATGGTTTCAATAGAATGATGCAGGCCGCAGGTTGCAGGATCAATGAATCAACAACCAAATCATATCCTGGAATTAACAAATCCATATATTGCAATTAATTAATGGAACATGCAATTACTTCTCATTAATTAGTCCACCTCAACAACCACCTCAAACATGCTTCTAATAATAATTACTATTCTAAACTTTAATTATATCCTAGAACAAGGGCTATCACATGGGTCATCATCTTAAACACTTCTAGAAGAGTTCATCATGACTGGAACTCCAGGACAAACACTCTAAGATAAAAGTCTCTGAGCCTATTTTATTAGAGTAGCTCTGATTAAGTGAAATAATCATCTCTGTGAACTAGTAGCCAACCACTGGATAGCTAGCCCTGGAAGTGGTCCAGGTATACAGAAAGGATACCAATCTGTGGAAGATGTCAAGTTAGCCTTCCGTTAAAACCACCCCACAAAGGATGGGCATCCTGCTGTGATTGACCTAATGCTACACAGTATCTTCTAGCGTTGTGAGCTAACTTGGATAAAACGCAGGTAGGCAGGCCACCTTAAAGCCAGTCCATTATAATAAAAGAATGATGATTCTGTATTGACTTGATGATTGATCCAAGTCCTATTTCCTTAATGTGATCCTCTCTTAGGCTTTAAGTGGAGAACAAAATATGATACTGTTGTCATACAGTATAATTATTTATAGTAAAATATAGAGACAACTATGAACCTATATCCAGAAGTAGGAAGAACCATCACAAATCCTTTGGGCCTTGGGCCCAGTCAGACTTGCTACTTCTGATGACAACAAAATATTCTGGGCCAAAGGTTACACCAAAGTCACAGGTTCTCTGTACTTTCCTAATGTTAGAAGACTTAGGATATCAGCTGGCGGATGATAAAATACCATGGTACACATTTTCTGAAAGGCCCAGTCTCAATAATAGAGCCTAAGGTTGGGACAACAATTTTTAGAACCATTTTTTATTCTCATTCCCTAATTTGGTACCAGGGATTTACCATTCATCCCAGCTAAATCCCATGAGCTCCCAACAGAAGGGCCTAGAAACTTGGGCCAAATATCCTGCCCAGCTAGCCTAAGAGCAGAAGTTCCTGCCAAATCTGATGAATATGGTACCTTAATTGCAACCCCCTAACTGGCCAGCTCAGAAAATCTCATAACTGGCGAGTGTAGGGATGTTATACCCAGAATTTGGGGGTATAAGCCTTCTCAGACCCCTAGTGATCCCCATTGCTATTATCTAATAAAACTTTTGATGAACCTTTAGTTCACCCAGCTTTTACGCCATCTAATAGAGATCTTATTTCAATTCAGGCCATCATTAAATACTTTCACCCTAAAGGATAGCTAACCCAGTCCATCCTCTAAGTCTGCTACTTTCCCTAACAGTCAAAGCCATCTTTAAATAGCACCAGTGTGAGAATTGGGGGACAGGTTAATAAGAAATAGAACCTTGCTTTCAACCACAATAAAATTGCAGTTTCAGCAACAGCTCAAAAGGTTGCTACTGTAAATTCAGAACCTGAACGTAAAAATGTGGGATTGTCAAATCCTTGGTCCAAAATTTGAATCACTTTTTCAGGATGGCCTTTTTTAAATTAAATTGATTTTTTTGAGTATTTATTTGAATATTTGAAAATGCAGGAACTCATAGACACTTTGAAAAGTTCAAGTCAAACTTCATATTTCCAATGGACAAAATGAATTAACTGGAATCAGATTTGAAGCGTTCAAATCCATCATCCATTTTCATTAAGTTTACTATGTTTTTGAAAGTGCGGGATTGTCAAATCCAAGAACCAAATTTCAAATCACTTTTGAATGCCAACAGTAAACTCAGATATTAATTGCGGGAACTGGAATCCAAATTTAATGTACACTAAGCACACTAGGAAACACCAACCCAAATAAAGAAGCTCCACCACAACTAAAAATTCAATCTCAATAACCATAATTAGACAAAAAATGATTAAACTTTAAAATCATTCAAACCCGGAAAGTATACAATATCATTCACTTCAAATCACGGATATAGAAATTCTGTTACTATTCAAGGCTAACTCAAGAGAAAATAACTACCCACAACTAAACCAATAACTCCAAATAAATACATATTTAATCTAAAATATATTTTTTATTTTATTTTTATGGACCGCCAATTGCATTCCCAACCTGCTCCTGCACCAGCCTGCGGGGCAGCCTGTCCATGAGGGCGTCCCAGAGGGTCCAAGAACAGACCCAGAACCCAACTCAAGGGGAGTCATGCCAATACATAGGCCTCCCAAGGTGTCAGCTCCAGCCAACCACCTCCCGTATCCCAAGCCAGAACTACCAGCTTGAATCCCAGGCAGAAGCCACTCTCAAGGCCTGCTACCAAAGTTTCCTACATCAGGGTCACCAGGAACACTGAGGTAACTTACACCTCCACTGTTTACCCAGTTGTCACCTGGCCCCACACTCTTGACCCAAGAGTTGCCACTTCCTGCCCCTGCGTCTTTGACACCACCTACAAGCCATTGGCAGCCACTGTTGAGCCATCAGCGCCTATTGTGTATTCAACCATTGATGGCGCCAGCGCAACCAAGCGTTATCCCACCTTCTACATGAAGGTCCCAATCCCCTGTGTTGAGCCTGGTAGCCAGGATGTTGTGGTATCTGCCAAGGGCCAGCGTCGGTTGACAGATAGTGAGTGTGAAGCTCTCCTCAACTGCTTAAATGGGGGAATGGCAGTTTAGGGATATTGCGTCCCAATTTGGTGTCATGGCCAGGTACATTGCCAACATCAACACCAAGTATGGCAATACCGGGCAAAATTCCAAATCCACCAAGGCTAAGCAGCAGCCCAAACTCCTTCAGCCTGTTCATATTGATGCAATCAAGAAGTGGGTAGCCAAGGATTGCAGCCTGGAAACACTTGCTGTCCAATCAATGCTTGCCACAGAGTTTGGGCTTTCTGTTTCCAAAACCCTTGTCTACAAAACAATACTTGATTTGGGCTTCTCGTGGAAGGTGCTTGGAGTTTCTCTGTACAATAGGAACAGTGAAAAGTCCATCAAGGATTGATGCATTTATGCCAAGACATATCTGGCACTAAAGGAGACTGGGAATGTCCAGTTCTTCTACATTGACAAATCATTGTTTTCCTCCTCACTCAGGTCTTGGCATGGGTGGGTTGAGAAGGGGTCCAAGGACAACGTAGCCCATCATGCAGCTGTTTGTTCCCAGACCTATTCAATGGTTGCTCTTCTGGGTCCCTGTGGCTTAGATCAATACCAGATGATTAAAGGCTCCCATGACAGCAGGACCTTTCTCAATTTTCTCCGAGCCGTCAAGGAGTACCTTCAGATAAATTACAGCGGCACAATTAATGTTGTTGTTCTTGATAATGTCAGGCTCCACAAAGTGGATCTGGTTGTATCTAAATCCCCCCATTGACAAAAACAGCCACACCTCCAGCCACCAACTTACCAATTGTCTAATGAGACTTCTCTTCCTCCCTTCATATTCCCCATTCCTGAATCCAATTGAGGAGGTGTTTGGTTAGATCAAGAATAAGGTGAAACAAGGCCTTTCTCAGGACACTGAGGATCTATTCAATATTCTCAAGATCAGCCAATTTGCAATGCCACCCAATGTGGTGGCAGCTTTCTATGAGCACTCAGGATCCTTCCTTCCAAAAGCCCTGGCCTCCGAGCCAATTAGATAAATGGGCGCTCTGGGTTTTATTTGTTTTTATTTTTATTTATTTTGTTTTTATTTTTATTTATTTTGTTTTTATTAGGACTCAAAAATTATTATTTATATATAATAATGTGACGTTTGAATGTATTATAGACATTTAAGAATTCATAGAAAAGGTAAATAAAATTAATTATACTAGGTATGAAGAATATTTTTTATTATAATCATTGAATATTATATTGTATGTTGTACTAACAAATGAATAAATTTAAAAAGATAGAAATATAATTATTTTATTTAAATAATTGTTAATTGTTGATGGTACTTTGGCTTTTTTAAGCCACAAATTAGACCTTGCATGTCATCATCTGATCCTTGTTATTTCAGTGCCACTATAGCCACATGACACAGAAACCAATGATTTTCATGTATTGCTTACTAATTAGTACTTAGGACGTGGGTCAAGCATATTGAATATGTTTAACAAATCACATCAGAAGGAAAGGTAATTCGAGTTCTAAACAATCATTTGTTTAGAAAAATAGTGGAGCGGGCCGCATGGTGTGGATAAATTCAATTCTCAATGTTTATCTATGTGATAAATAAACCCGTATTCAACGAGCTAATAAATAAAAACATTTTTAACCTATTTGTAATATTTGACATGGGTGCAACTTTAACTAATAGCTTGTAATATATTTAGATATATTAATATTATAATTTACATACTAAAAGTTAAAATAAAAATTAAAATATTAAAAGTAAAATTATAATTATAAATCATAAAAGTTAAATATTAAAGTTTAAATATTTGAAATTTAACTATTTTTATTAAATTGTGATTTATTCTAATATCAAAATATTTGATAAATTTTTTTTAATATTGTAATATGTATTATTAAAATTTTAATATTAAATTTTGGATACTAAATATTTTTAATATTTAAATATGTAATTTTAAAATTTTTATAGTAAAATGTGAATAGTACATATTTTAGTATTAAAAAAATTTAGTATTAAAATATAAAAAATTAATTTGCAAGTGGAAAATATTTATTGGGGGGATGCTAATTGCAAAGGGAATGTGATTATTCCGGGGAATTATACCCTGAAATTAAATTTTCAGCTAATGCCTCTAATTGGATCCACGTACTCTTCTGTACATGGTGGACAACCCTGGATGTGATTGCTAGAGGGGCGGCGCCCTGTACCCTGGTGGTTGCTGATTGTTTGATAAAAGGCAAGCGGGTGAGCAAATCAACTAGTAGTTTTTTTCAGGGGGCACATAGTACCCGTATAGTGTTGCCGATGCAAATGAATCATAGAGAACGTGCTCAACTGTCCTGTATCCCTGTGGTGTTTTCTGGCGGTCAAGGGCTACACAGCAAATGTCCATTTGAATAGGTACATCCTCCAACTTTTTGATGTTGGTTTTTAATATGCAGTGGAGGAGGGTTCCCAGGTGTACTGTGGGTAGGGCATTCCATTTTGAAAACTGCATCTTGAAAAATGCCATCTCAAAATACGCCATCTCAATTTTCAGCTATTTTAATTTTATAGTAAAAACGCCATTTTGATTTACAGCATTTTGACTAAGGAAAAACAGTTTTAAAATTTTAAATTTTTTGAGCTCCAAAAATAACCCAAAAAATTCTCAAAAAATAAAATTTAAAAAACATTTCTAGGCTTAAAAAAGCCTCAGAATTCCAAATCTGCAATAAAAAATGAGATCAATTAGTAGCAACATAGTTGGTTAAAGCCCAAAAAGTTAAAATAATCCCAAAAACAACTATTTTCATCTATTTTAACTACAAACTATACTTTAAAATAAGCATAGAATTGTACCAAATACCAAAGAAAGTCAAATAATGGTAAAATCAAAGGAAATAAGAGAGAATATAAAGAATAGTTTATTGCAAATAGGCTTAAACATTAGTGGAAAAAGCAACTGAGATGGCTTGAAGATGCTCAAGCTTGCTATCTTTGGGATAGTAGGCAAGGACCACCTTGCTAATCTCTGTATACTTTTTCACTGCTTTGGTCTGCTTGGGGGGGGTCGCCTTTGGTCTTCATATCAGTCTTAAAGAGGCAGACAGAGTTGGCCTGCTGGTTTTTTAAATGGACCATGATCTTATTAAATTTGGGCTTATGAACCCTAACCCTTGTAGCAAACTGGCTATGCCACCCTTCAAGGGAAGAGGTGGTCTTGATGGGGCCGTCTTTGACCTGCTTGAAACAGGTCCAGGTGATTGAGTCACCGCTTTTTCTAATGCAGTGTGCTCCCTGAAACACTCCAACCCATTGAGTTTCAAAATACTCAATGAACGGAGCAAAAGCTGCCTGGTTGGCAATAATGTAAGGATGGCGGAGGAGGGCATCATAAAAGGCATTAGTCTCCTCCTTTTGCACAAGGGTAAGGGCAGCAAAGCAATTAAAAACGTCCTTTGCTTCTTTGGTGCCTTCAGTGTAGACCAGCTCATGAAGTTCAGAGCACTTTTGGAGGCGGCAGCAGAGTGCCTGCTGGAAGTGGAAGTAGCATCCCTGAGGGGAGCTCTTGAAGACTCAAACAAAGGCATTTGCCTGAGCCTGTTCAAAATCCACTACCAGATATTCATGGTAGGGAAGGCTTTCTGGCTTTTTCTTGATTGGGGTGGGAGTGTCTTCTTCTTGGGAGATGGATTTCTTCTTGCGCCCTCTAGTCTCCTTGGGCTCCTCTTCAATAGTCGGGAGGATTTCATCAAGTTTGGCCTTTAAAATTGTGAGTGCCCGGACATATGTTTCCTGCTTCTTGTTGGGAAGGAAAAAGAAGACAAGGGGAAGAACTAGATTACCAACCTGCCCATGGATATTCCAAAGCTGGCTGAAGAGCTTTGGGCAGGTTGAGAATGTTCCATCTGCAAGCCAGGTCTCGCATTTTAAAAGGTTGCACAGATCCTGGCTTGTGGCAAAGCAGATGATACGCTCTGGGGCATGTTGACCATCATCATGAAGAAGGAATCTCTCCTCATGGCAAGATAGTTTTTGCTCCTCAGTAATGATTAATTGGTCAATGGAGCTTGCACTGATGCCTTCAGTGCTCAGAGCACATCTCTGATCAGTGAGATATCTCTGTAATTTTGAGGCGCCACCAACATTTGCTAGTTGGGTATCATTTAAATTAAGGAGGGCATCATTGACAACCTCTGTGGCAGTTTGATTCTTGGTGGTTGGGATAATCTGGCTAAGAAACCAGCAGATCAGTTGATAGAGAGGGTCTAAAGGCTTGGCACAGTCATGCCCAATAGTCAGGGCTTTAAACCAAGTGAACCCATAGGTGGTGAGTCTAGCTGGACAGCCAACATTATCACAATTGAAGTGATGTCAACAGATAGGTTTCTTCTCATCATTACAACTGAAGCTGTAGCCCTTTTAGACAAAGCTGGCACCCCCTTTCTTAGTTAAAATTGGATAGCTGATAGGGTACAAGTTGGCACAGAAAAAGTGCCATTTTGGTTGCATACATTGTGGATTGAGTTAAGATCCCAGAGCTCAATTGGCTCATCTGCAGGAGCACCAGGCTCCTGCTCCTGCTCCTCTTCCTCCTCAGGCTCTGACGTGGGCCCAGAATGGCAATTGAAGTTGAATAACTTCTCTTGAGGATCAAGGAAGTAAACAAAAAGAGAGTGGAGAGGGGTTGGGCTTGTTTCCTCAGGCTCTGGTGAGGGTGTAGGTGTCTTGGGAGGAGCTTTACCCTTATCAGGCTGCTTTTTAGGGGTAGTTTTGGCCTTCTTGGCCTTGGGAGGAGTGATCTTGGGCTTTGAAGCCTTGGAGGCCTTAGGTGCAGCTTTAGTGGTAGGCTAGGGAGGCATCTAAATGTCAGGATACCAGGAGTACCGTGGGGCTCCAGCAGGTGAGGGAGGAGTCAAAGCAGGTACTGGCATGGCTCACCAGATGATGGGACCTAACTTTATCAGGTAAAAAAGGGCCTTTCCAGCCACAGCCCAAGGTCCAGCTGCTGGCAAGGCAGAGTCAATCAATCCCGTGAGCGCAAGGTAAAGCACTCCCAGGAATTGACTACTCTGACCAGAGGCATCAGAAGTGGGGGGGTTGAGATGGTTGGGTTGGGGGTCAGGGGTGGTTCCATGAGGACCAAGTAGGCGGCAGGATTGTTGTACTTCCTGTTGAAGATCAAAGGGTAGATAATGATTGCTTTGCTGTCTCAGATAATTTGGTAGGGTTCCTTGGGAGCGTTTGGGCAGGTGTACCACTGCAAGTCTTCCAATATCCAGGGTTTGTGGTCAGGATTGGCAGGATACTCAGTGAAATGCACAGGGCCAAATGGAGCATTGGGTGGGCGATAGTAGTCAAAGGCTTTGGTTTTATCAACTGGAGTCTGACTATCTGTCCCAGTAGAGGGGTACTGGCGCTTGGGTGTATGCAGATGGAAGAGTATCAAAAATAGGTATGGAAACAGATTGGTGAACCAAAGGTTCATAACAACTTTATTTGGTAAGGATGACAATACAAAATTTTTCAAGTGCTTCTGATTTATATACTTACTCACATGCAGGTGCCTCTGGGTATTCTTCTGATGCTATCTGTGTGGCAAGGCTTGGCATTTCAGGTTCTGCTGTTTGGTTGGCTGCTTCATGGTTATTTTTGAGGTTTTCATGAACAGTTGTTTGGCTTTTTGATGGTCCATCTTGGCTTGGCTGGTCATTGATTTTGGAAGGTTTGGCTTCTGGGGTTTTTCCAATTTGATCACCATTTTTAGACTGGCTTGACAGGCTCTCTTGAGCCCAAAGAACTTGATTAAAAAAGGGGTCCCCAATTGGGGACCCCAAATTACTTAATGGAGGATGGGCTTGGTCTGGGTTTACTGGGCAGCTAAAAATAGCCTGCCCAGGCCCAGCTAAACCCGCCAAGGCTTGGGAGTAGCTTTTGGGGCCCAAAGCAGGCCCCTCATCTGCCATCAGGGCAGGAATGGTGTGACTGTACTACAGTCACTGCTGAGCATTTAGCCAAATAAATGCTCCAAAATATAAAAATGTTCTGTTTTTGCTGTTTATTACATATAGATACGTTTGTTTGGAATTCTTGAGAAAGAGGTTCCTAGAAACTGGATATTCATGTTTAATAAAATAACAGAATATGGATGGTTAGTTAGGTTAGGCTAACTAAACAAATGGAGGCAAGATTGGCTGAATCAATCTTGGAGACTAGGCATCTCAAAATGTGTTAGTTAATCAGGAAGATTAATTAATAAATACAGGATATAATTAATGAGGATTTAATTATATTAAAATGGTCTTGACTTTGTCAAGAAGTTTGGTTAAGGTTAACCATGGGAAAACCCCCAGAATTTGGGTTAAAAGCGCCATGTTGGCAAATTTATTGGGTTAGAGGCGCTGCTGCGCCGCCTAATGAATTTGAGATGTGCTGAGGCGCCGCTATCAAATTTTCTCAGGCGCTGAGGCGCTGGGGCGCCGCCTGGGGAAATTGCTGGGCACCGCAGTGGCGCCTGGTTTGAGTTTCAAAGCAATTTAATGGGTTTTAAAGGCAAAAAACCATTAAATGCAAAAATAACTAAATAAAGGCAAGGATTCCTAGGAATTTAGGTTTGATCAGCTGGTTCCCAGTTGGAACACTGATAGCTGAGTTTAGGATGTGCAATCCACAGGGTTTTGGCGCTGGGAGCTGGGGAAGCTCCATGCTAAATTGGTACATTGGATTGAATGGAGTCAGGTGACTTTTGCCCATTGTAGGCCAATTCTCATAGGTTGAGAATTGTTGGTGATCTTTCAGGTAAAGATCTATGTTGGATAACTTGAATGTCATAGGCCACGTGACACAAATCATTGGTTGATTCAGGAACTGGAGGGGTTTTCAGCCGTGTATGCCCCAAATAGTATATAAGCAAAAACAGTTAGACATTAATAAAATATTCATATTCATTGTTGGTTTTGACGCTTTCCCCTCACCTATTTTTCAATTGTCATGCCTTCTTTGTTAAAAATTGAGAGAGCCAAGTTTGGTGTCCTTTGTGTGGAAGCTGCTGTAGCAAGAAAGGAGGTTCCTACAAGTACATTGGAAGAAGCTTGGACCAGCCTGGAGATCACTAAGATTGTTCCTGCTGAATGTTTAGTAGAAGTAAAGGCTGCGTTTGTAGAGCTGTATTCTGATTACTTTGCAAAGGAAGGGACTCCCGTCCAAGGAAACCAAATTTATGCTTGGGATGCTTGGAACTTGTTGATAGTATGGGATGAAATCTTGCAACAAGTAAAAGAGATGGTGAATTGTGAAATTGAGGCGTTGAGAGCACGAGAGGAAAAAAGCGTTGAAATCATGGCTTGTTGGCGGGATGACAATAAAGTGTTGTCTAAGAAAATTGCCTCCCTGGAGGCCAAGCTCCTCAAAGCTTTGTCCCAGGAAGGTAACAGCAATAATAGTCAAGGGCAGGATAATGGCAGGGTGGATTGGTTAGGCCTTGATCTGTCACAAACTTTTTCTGCACCTGGATTCACTTCAAAAAGCAAAAATCCAGGTGCAGGCAAATCTCTCCCGCCTGCTAGCCCCGCCTGGTGACTAGGAGCGGGTTTGATTCCCGCCCAGAGCTTCAAAACTGTTACTTTTGTAACACTAAAAGTAAATTAGCATCAAAGTATAGGAGTTTTGGGGGTTGTTTTTAAAGAGAAAAATGAGAATGTTTTAATATTAAAGTAGTAAATTTTTCTACATAGATTTGTAGAGGCAATCTAAAAATATATACCATCAAAATTTCAATGTTTTTTATCTTGTAAAAATATTTTTTTATCAGTAACGCAAGTATGCAAAACTTTGAGTTTTGACTGAAAACTTGCAGTCAAAATGGTGTTTTTGAAGTGACGTAATCAAGGTGCTGTAGCTCAAAAACATAGTGTTTTTGAGCATTTTTATATATTAAATTAACAAATTTACGGTGGAGCTACCTCAACCGGGCCAAAGAGTAAAACTTGAATTTCTCAAAAACTAGCTTATACAACTGGGGTTAAAAAGTACTCAGTTGTTTAGAGGAGATGAAAAAATATATATTTGCAAATTTTCATATGTTTTATTACATTTTTTATTAATGTTGGTTTTGACGTGAAACTATACTTCTGAAAAGTGGAAAGCAAGAATTACAGTGGGGGAATTGATATAGCGTAGCCTGGCGTCATATATAATTCCCCCTTATTTTTCCCTATCCATTGTGCGCATTAAATCAATAGGGTGATATGAAACCTAGTGGAATTTGAAGTGACGTAAATTAAAATGGTGTAATCACCTTCTTTTATATTGAAATCACTATTAAAATATTTTATTGATGAAACCCTTATCAATGTATCCATGTATAGATAAGTTATAAAGTACATATAAAAAACTATTTTTTTACCCAGCAATGACAATCACAAGTAGAACTACCATTGTAGTGCTCAAGGATTCTAAGGGTAAGATTGGAGTAGCTGAGCAGCAACTGGGGGAACACAGCAGGACTATTATCTTCTTAAACAATAGAACTTCTCTATTTGAGCTCTGCAAGTAATCCAAGAATGTTAAGTTGGTTGTTATGTTCTATTCAATGATGTCTTTATTGGGGCTATCTGAGGGCCTTATATAGTTGGAAATGGGGGAGGGAAAAGAAAGGGTAAGTCATCCTGACTGAAGTCAGGTGGTTGCAGCAAATGTAGGGCCAATTTTTGGGAACTAGGTCTAGAATTTGGTTTCAGAATGTTCATCTGGGGGGTCATACTTATTGGTAAGGAGCAGAAGGTCTCTATACCAAATTAGAAATTGGGAAAACTGATGAGCTACTAATTGCCATATGTATAGGCTCCTCCAATGAGTCACCAATCTACGCATCTGCAGCTAGCTGCAGATGCGTAGATTGGTGACTCATTGGAGGAGCCTATACATATGGCAATTAGTGACCAATCTATGCATCTGCAGCTAGCCGCAGATGCATAGATTGGTGACTCATTAGAGGAGCTTATATATATGGCAATTAGTGACCAATCTATGTATCTGCGGCTAGCTGCAGATGCATAGATTGGTCACTAATTGCCTCAATGAAAGTCACCACAATGGGTCACTCTCCAATGCATCTGCGGCTAGCCACAGGTACATCAATTAGTGGCTAATTGGAAATTGATCTTTATGTTTTGATGGGTAACTCTCTGATCAAAAAACAAGAAAGGGCAGCAGTCCCTCTATACTTTTCTTTATAGGGTAGTAGTCTCAATATGGCAATATCTGCAGGCGGCGCCCTGCACCACAACTATAGTGGCATTATTTTAAGTTGCTCTTAGTATAAGTGTCTTGGATTAATACTATAGGAGCATCTTCTGATTTTATACAACAGGCTTTGATTTAGTGTTGGAATAAGCTTATTTTAGTTTTAGATAAATTGTGTAAATTGAGATGGCGTAAAATCAAGATGGCGTGAACACACTCTACACTAAGTGATTTCATATGTAAATAAAGTTAGCAAAATAAGATTTAATTAATTTGACTTGAAATGACAAAATTGAGATGGTGTACTTTTGAGATGCCGCATTATAAAGATATATGTAAATTTTAACTATTTTATTGTTTATTTTATTTTTTTGTGATTCAAAATCACTAACACAAAAAATGCCATCTCAAATTTAATTTGAGATGGCGTAAATTGAAGTGCAGTTTTTGAAATGGAATGCCCTACCGTACCACAAAATGGATTATTTGTGAGGTATACTTTTCCAAGAACATGCATAATTTTTTGAATGTTTGCACTAACCTATTAATATAGGACGTTTGGTTGAACTTGAAGAGGGTTCCGGGGGCGCCCAACTTGAATCAGCCCCCCAGGCCTCAGTGAATGAAATAAATAAAGGTTTAAAATTATTCACGAGGACTGCATCCCCAACTTTATTTGATAGTGCCTTAAAAACTTCATTAAAAATTGAAGATTTCAAATATTCATTTCCTATTTGAAAGTCAGTTTTTATTAAATTCTTTTCATATTTGTTGATGTTAGTGAAGGGGAATCATTGAATGCTTTTGTATATGTATTTATCAAAGTTCAGTTTGATATCCCTGCAAATTTCATTCATTTCTTTGATTTTGATATTTGATCCTAGTTCATATGCTTCCCTTATCCATGACAAGCACCCTGCAGGTGGTGAATATTCCCTATCTTGAGCTTCAATATTAAAAAATTATCATATTCTGTTGAATTACTTTATTTATTTGGTTTTTATTTATTTGCTTTACAGGGGCTACCAGTGTATGGTAACCCCTGTAAAACCAACTTGGTGTATAAGCTGCCACTTCCGCGACCTCATCCCCATTCCTGGTGATGACTAAAATAAATATAAGTAAAACATAAAAAGACTTACTAATTGTTTCCCCTGTGGCCCCCTCAGCCACAGGCGCCATTTTGGCAAACTTCATGAGCGTTGGATGCTCTTCATTAATTTTTCTAGGCTTAATTTTTCTTGTTTTTCTTGCAACTTGTGCTTCCTCTTGATTTTATATTTGATAAAGTTTCTGTATTTTGTGGGGCGCTCCTGCTTCTTGCTTGTGTTGTGTTATTGTTTGTTTTCATTTGGTTGGTTTCCTCTTCATTTGTGTTGATTTCCTTTTGAATTTCTGTTCCTTTGATTAGTTTGATCTTATTGTTTTCTTTGGCCCCCTGCCAGAACTCCCACAAATTGTAGGCCGCATTGTTGAACTTTAGACTTGATAAAATTGTTCCCTGTAGATTAAGTAATTTTCTTTATTTTTTTCATCTATAATATTTCCCAATTTATCCAGAGCATCTTCTTTTGACTGGATTAGTGGCTGGCCCTAGTTACCCAGCTTCCCTGTCACTATTTCACTGATATTTCTTTCTATCTCAACAACCTTTTGCAGGTGTGCTTCTAATTTATTGATCAAGTTATAGATTGTTGACATATTTTTTGAATTCCATCAAAAAACTGGTTTTTATAGTACTATCTTCAACACATACATATTTTTCATCATCATTAATAAATTAAAGACAATAAACGTAAATATTAGATTAAAATATTGTAATTAGACGTCAACTCTTGATATTTTGATATTATGTGCATAACTCAATGCATTTTGTTTAATAAAATTCATTGTAAACACAGTCCATTTCAATAAATTACAATGAAAAAGGCCAAGTTTACAATGAATTTTATTAAACAAAATGCATTGACTTATGCACATAATATCAAAATATCAAGAGTTGACGTCTAATTGCAATATTTTAATCCAATATTTACATTTATTGTCTTTAATTTATTAATGATGATGAAAAATATGTATGCTCATAATTTTAAGCTATTTGTAAAATGTACAAAATTGTATTAATTATGGGAAATGTTGATAATGTAAAAAGAAAGTATTATTAATTATGAATTGAAAGAGAGATATCAATTTTAATAAGTTATCACAAAGAAAAGATTTATTTACTAATCAAAGGACAAGAAGGGGAGGGAATGGGTGGAATGAACATTGCCTTCATCTGCGCCTGTGAGAGGGGCGGTATCAGAGATAGTGGGGAGGAAATGGATGGTGGTTTGGGAGTCAGGGTTGGAAGGCAGGTGGCTTGATGGGGGGTTAGGGAGGCAGGGTTTGTTGACTGGGAAGGGGCAGCAAGAGCTGATTGCTTCAATTGCTCAAATTCTTCTTCTGTCACATATACTGGCTTGACAAAACAGATGGACTGGCGTGGGGGGAGATGGGGGTCCTTTCTGGACTTATCACTATCACTTGTATAGAAGATGATGAGATCAAATAAGTCCTGGACTGACTCAGAAGGGAAAAGCTCATACCCCTTATCAATATGGGTGCATAGTTTATTGTAGGTGGCAGGCTTCAAGCGCCTGAGGGCAAAACCAAAATTGTAAAGACATACATCTGCAAGATGCATGTTGGCGTAGTTGATGGGGTAGGACCAGCAGGTATGCCCCGCAGCCCTGATTTCTTGGGTAGCCCATTCCTGCTGCTCCATCTCTTCACTCAGTACAACTGTGTGCACAGTGTTTTGTGTGGCCCACTCCTCCAGCATGGCCTTGAGCTCCGTCTGGTAGGCATACCCATCTGCGGTGTTCAATATTGCCAAGTAATAATTGACACCCAATGGGGAAACTGCCAATAAAGCCCTAAAAAAACAATACAAGATTAGGCCGTGCTTGTACACGTCAGAATGGATACACTTCTCTCTAAAGTCTTAGATACTTGCAGATATCTTAGCATACAACAGGAAGATTACATCATTACAGGCTCTCATTGCCCTTCCTTTGATAAAATTAATAATAGTTGAATTGTAGGGGTCAGTGTCCATCAAACTGGGGCCACTGAGAACTTGATTGGACAAGATTCTAGCAGCAACCACAACTCTGTGCATCCATGAATTCACCGTTCTTTTGTTGGTGAAGATGCTGTGGAGTCCCAACTGGAGACGTACCTGGACCAGGGGCATCCTCGGGTCACGTTCCATAATGGCCATCATAAGGGGATGGGCTGTGTCACCTTTGGTCAAAGTATGGGCACCAGTTGAGGTCTTCTTGGTAGGGGGCCAAAGTTGGCGTGGGCTCACAGGGTTGCAGCCATAGTGGACTTTGCAAAACCCATTGTGGCCTCAATTTCCCCAAGGGACATAAGCTTGCCTCGCTTTTTGACCATTTCAAGAACAATCTCCGAAGTGATTAGTTTTCTTCTGTGTCTTGCAGGCTGATTGGATGGGGGAGGGATATGTCCATCTTGTGAACTGTTCAATGCCATCTGATTAGCTGTTTTGGGGTCCTGGGCTCTCTGGGTGCCCCCATGGCTAAAATGGCTGGTTCCAGATGCCATTGCTGATAAGGGATTTGGGTTAGCAGCTGCCTGTGCGTGATGGGCAAACAGGGCCATGCTTGAGGACGCAAGAGAAAGAACAGACTCCTGGGTGGCGCTTGCGGAGGGGCCTGTGGGTTGGGAGTGGCCATATACAGAGGCTTCACTGTTAAGAGACCCAGTGTAGCCCTGCATAATTTTGTCAAGGCCAGGGAACAGCTTTTTGACTTGGTTGTTGTTGAAAGAAGACATAATAAATTTTTATTAAAAAATTTTAAACTCAAAAAGAGACGTGTACATTTTAGTCAATTTTATTGTTAAGTAAGTTAATTTTGTGAATAGTAGGATCTAAATTTTAGCCGTCCTAAATTAGAATAGGGTGATTTTTGAGAATGCCTGTGCTTCCTAAAAGAATCAGCACAAATCCACTCTAGATCCTTTGGCATCCTTTTTGAGACACCCATAAATTATACTTATTTCAAATTCCTTGCAATTATGATTTGAAACTTGGTTCTTGGATTTGACAATCCCGCAATTTCAGATTTGTTAAGTTTTACATGATGTCTATGATTTGTTTGAAATACAGGAAATCTCAAATTGTACATTAGAATCCTGCATTTCTGATTCATGTATCCTGCATTTGTTTGTTGGGTTTTGTCTTTTGTTAGTTGAGTTATCTGCCCAAGAGATTCAAAATTTGCCAATTTAAATAAACCTAAAAAAATTCAAATTAAATGGTTAATTTTATTTAATATTTTGCTTTTCACTCAGCTGAGTTGCCCGCAAAAGTGATTCAAAATTTGGACCAAGGATTTGACAATCCCACATTTTTACGTTCAGGTTCTGAATTTACAGTACTAATAATTCCTGGGTGGCCAAAGGAGGGCAGGAATTAACTGAACACTAAAAGCAACAGACAAAACCAAATGGCCAGAAGTACTAACAAATTTTATACTTTATTAGGTTCTAGAATGATGAAGCAAGGTCTTTTACAACTCTTGCATTCATTTGAGAAAGAGGATGAGATTGGGGTGTGAGATCAAATGCCACAAAACTAATTAACCAACAATAGAGAAAAAATGAGTGCATTTCTTGAGGCAGTGAAATTCCAAAAAAAATTAAATGGACGGAATCAAAAGAAAATTGACTCAACTAAAATTGAGAAACCTGATTTAGATGCAATTATCACTGCTCATGGCTGCTCTTGCGCATTATATTTAAACAGGGGTGTCTTTTTGGTGGAGTAGGTGGGGGCATCTTCAGAATAATTCCACACATATTAATTTGAGGCCTTTTCTTGGGCTCTTTCAGTAAATTTCTGGATAATATTAAAACCAAATTTGGTAAAGATCCTCAAGCATTTGGCAGGAATTAGAGTGGAGGCCTAAGGGGTGTGACAGAAATAGTCAGATAGTAGGAAGCAGTCTACATGTGGTGGGGAATCACCACCCAAATCCACATGGAGTTGATGATTAACCACCAACAAAGCATCAAATACTGTTTGGTAAAATTTCCAAAAGATACTCTAGGATTAAGAAAAATTATTAATCTTAACCAGAAAATTCCTATATAAATAGCCTGAGAGAGGATCAGGGTGTCTTCTGTGTAAAACTTGGGACATTAAGAGGGAGCAAGTGTCTCTGTTTCAGAAGCAGCAGGGAAAACTTCAAGATTCAGTGCATTGGATTAACATTGGGTGGCATTGACAACAAAGTACCAACCGCAGGACCCCATCTTCCAGTTATAATTCAACTGAGAATCAAATTATAGGAAATGTAGTGCAGCAGGCCAAGTACAGGATTCATGATAAAATAAAGTTGGACCAGGAGAATATTTGATTTTATTTGAGTAAAATTTTTAGGGAGGACTCAACTCTTACAAGTTTAACAGTGAAATTTCCCCCATATATACCAAATATTGACTAAGCACTACCACCTGGATCCTGGGCTCCTATTTCTTCCACGTTGTCAAGTGAGTATCTAGTCCAGTTTGCAAAGAACCCTTTAATGAACAACTTCTTATGACCATGCTGATAAATAAGATCATATTGGGTGACCCTCAAATTCCGTCAATTTATCAACGTCAGCTTACAGGGGGGAATTGGATTCAACTGGAAAACTGGAGCAGCCATAACCCATTTTCAATCAACTTTTTGATTCAAATCTGTTAAATCAGGCAACTTTTAGAGGGTTTCTGGCTTTTTGAGCCTTCCTACTTGGCCAAATAATCCCCAGCATTATTGAATTTACCGTGACATTACCCTCTGCTTTAGCCCTGGGCACAATACCACCATCCGGAAGATGGGACAAGGAAAAGTTTTTGTGAGCAGGGGGGAGTTTCATTGTGGCCAAGGTAAGCTCAGGGTGACTAATGGCAGTTGGGTGGCAATTGTAGAACTCTTGGATAAGAACTGGAGAATTGGAGTAATCATAGTGGGGAACCTGTGAGTTTTCAGAATCAGGATAACCCTTCCATAACACCAAATACTCTAAACACTTTCAATTCTTACAAGAAGCCAAAATGCAATTCAACTCATACTCAGGTTCTCCTTCCACCAGAATGGGTTGAGAAGAAGGAATCTCAGTACCCTTAAAAGTAGTAAGTAAGCATTTGTGGAAGGTGTCAAAAATCTTAAAAGCCAGGGGTAAATCTAGTTGATATGCGGAGGGACCAATTTGACACTCAACTTTGAAGGAACCAACTTGCTTAAGACCTAATTTGTGGCATGGGACTTTTAACTTCATATTACGGGCATCCACCATGACTAGATCACCTGGCCTGTAGGTAGGAACTTCTTGGAGCTTGTGATATGTGTATTCCTTGTAAGTTGTCACAGCAGCAGCAAGAGTAGCCTGAAACTCCTGATGAACCTGCTTTAATGCAGCAGCTTGGTCAGTTGCAGCTTCCACATTGCTAATCAATTGAGGACCTATGTTGGACAAGGGATTGTAATCCACTTTGACATAAAATGGCAAGATTTGAGTTGATGTGTATGGTGCGTTATTATATGTGAACTCTGCCATGGGTAAATTTTCACACCAGTCATTTTGTTGTGCATTAGTGTAGCAACGTAGGTAGACCTCCAAACTTTGGTTTACCCTCTCTGTTTGTCCATCTGAATGGAGGTGAAAAGCTGTGGAACAGCAAAATTTGATACCAAGAATTCCAGTAAAAGCTTCCCAGAACTGAGCAATAAATTGAGGCATGCAGTCACTCACAATCTCCATTGGGATGCCATGTAGGGAGAAGATCCTATTAACAAACAACCTAGCCGTCACCACCAAAATAATTGTGGTTGATCAGGGTATAAAGTGGGCCATTTTTATGAATTGATCTACCACCACCATGATTGAATTAAACCCATTAGAATCTGGAAGTTCACTGATGAAATCTACCAACACTGATGTCCAAGGCCCCGCAGCAGGCTGCAGTAGAACCAGCAATCCAGTAGTCTTGTTCTGGCTTGCCTTGGATCAAACACATACCAAGCAGTCTCAAGCAAAAGCTGCTACCTGCACTGTCAAATCCTTCCAAGAAAACTGTCAACAAATTAACTTGACTGTTTTGTTTTTCCCTGGATGGCCTGCTGTGGGGAAAGTGTGATATGCTTTCATAATTTCATCCTGAATAGTTCCCACTGGAACCCATAGACAGCCTGATGATAAAGAATTGAACCTATCTTGTGGTATCCTTGTGGCTGACCCACCAGATGCGCACAATCCAGTTCCAATAATCTGTTGTAACCCTTGGACAATGGCTGCAAAATCTTGACTTTAGAATTTAAGTCTATGTCTGCACACTCAGTTAAGAACATGGTGGAAAGAGTAGCTGGTGGAATTAGCACAAAGAGAACCACATTCTCATCTGGAATCAAAGTATGGGTATTAAACTTATCATCCAAACTTGTATCAAGAAGATGGGAAGAATTTATGCTCAATGCTTCAGCCAGGTGGTTTTTTATCCCCTTGATGAACTCAAAACATAACTTGTATTTTTTCAAGTCTCCATGTCATCTGAATTGGTGACCTAACAAAACCCTGGGTTGACAATAGTACAATAGAGCCTTATAATCAGTTCTTACAATAAAGGGATGGCGCATTGACATGAGATGGTGATGCCAATGCTTTAAAGATTCTACAACCGCCAACAATTCCTTGTTGTAGATCATACAATTTTGTTCACAAGCCTCCATTTTCTGAGAGAAGTACCCCACCGGTCTTTCAATACCGTCACTGGCAGTTTGCAACAACACTCCTGTCACAACATATTTAGAGGTGTCTGTAGATACTACAAATGGAAGCTCTGGATCTACATAATTCAAACCCAGAGAAGACAACAAGAAAGCCTTGATTGGTAAGAATGCTTCTGCACACTCAGCTGTCTAGACCAAAGTTGTTTTCCCACTAGCCAAATACAAAGGAGCCGCCACTTCAGATAAATTTGGTATAAACTTCTTCAAGAAGGTGCAGGTACCCAAGAAGCTACAAAGTTGAGATACAGTCATCAGGCGTAGCATACTCACGGACTGCTGCCTCCTTATCAGGACAATAGTGTGACTATCCTCAAAGATAATGTTCCCCAAAAAGGTAACCTTATGTTTAAAGAATTTACACTTAATTTGCTTAATGATCAAGTTAGCCTGGAGTATATACTCTACCACTTCTGACAAGTGGGCCTTATGAAATTCCTCATCTAGGAAAATACCAAGATGTTGTCCATTTATGTGATGGCACACACACCCAGGAGATCTCCCAGGACTGAATCAATCAACTGCTGAAAGCATGCAGGAGCATTCTTTAATTCAAAAGGCATTACACAGAACTAGAAGATGCCCTTCTTGGTTCTGAATGCTGTTAACCATTCCATTGCTTCCACAATCCTGATTTGATTGAAGGCATTCAACAGATCAAGTTTTGAGAATACCTTTGCCTTCTCAGCGCACCAAGAAATCTGAGTTTCAAGAGGTAAGGGATAGGGACCAGGAATTGTAATGTTATTCAAATTCCTGTAGTCAATGCAAGGACAAAGAGACCCATCAGACTTTTGAATAAACAAAAATGGGGAGCAGATCAACAAAGCCTTCTTAAAAATGTAGCATTTTGCCAACATTTCACAAGTCCACTCCTCCAAACATGCATCCTCCTTCAGAGTTAAGGGGTAAATAGGAGAAGCAATACAGATAAGATCAACAGTAACCTTGAAGTCAAAGTCAAACTGAGTGTGTTTGGGAAGAACCTTACCCCTAGTGGCGTCAAAAGCCGCTGACCAGGGTTCAAGACATGCTGGAAAATCCAAACTTACAGGCATAGGAACAAGGATTGGCTGGATGGATTGAGAAGACTGCTCCAATTCCAACATTCCCAGCAATGGTATACAAACAGTGATACCCAAAGAATGTTCCACCTGCAACTTGTTCACCTTAAAGAGAGTTGACAAATTATGATCCTGTCACCAACCTATCCCCAATATAATAAGATACATGGGGTAGTGCATGTAGAGAATTAAGCATTAAAGGATTGACCTGCAACCACAAATGTCACAGGCTTCTTCAGATGGAAAGAAGGTAACATTTGACAGTTTCCTCCACTGTGTTTTGCCCTTCCCCAAAGGGCAGGTGCTTTAGAAACTATATGTTTAAATTCAAATCTATGTTTGATTTATATAATTTAGTTTTTAATTGAATCAGGATTTTACCTTGATTTCTTTTGCTTTCTGTGATGCCAGAAAATAGCACTCTAAGGTGAAAAATCCTGTGTGCACTACCAAAGGTGCACTGTCTATAGTACACTATCTTATGTGCACTATTCAAGGTGCACTATCTAATATTCACAGGTATTAGATCCTCTAGTCTGATGATATAACACTCTCATCTGATAAGTGAACCTCTTGAAACCTCTGGATTCTCTTATGCTGCAAATTCTATGTTTGCCTGATACTCTTGATCATACATTATCAATGTTCTGGTATTATTGTATTCTCTACTCTGAAACTATCAATGCATTTCCCTTAGGCTGATTCCCTTCTTTTATCAAAGTACATAATAGTACATATATAAGTCCCTCATCATTCACAATAAACAAGACCCACTTTGACCTACTTTTACCTCTACCTTTTGACATATTGTGATTTGCACTTGGCTGGACATTTCTACTGTTTAGATAGTTTCCTTTAACCAGGCCCTTCCTCTGGAAGCCCCTGATATTCCTTTTGCAGAGACAAAAGGTGACAGGAAGGTCCCCCTGCTATACTATTGTCCCTACCAGGCTAGTGTCCCAGGCCCAACTATAAGTGCTATCCCCTCCTTCTCCTCTTATGGGCTTAGGAAACCTTGGTGTATACCTGCTGCCTACCATTCTTCTGATAGAAAGAGTAAGGTCCAGACAGCCCTTTCTGTTCCCTCATAACTTATATTATAGAATACCATTGTTGCTATGAGTTATCTGTACTGTGGTATGTACTATAGATGCTCTACAAATATCTTCACCAATATAGATTACTGTATTGCTAAGATAGTGTTCCACTGCTTTAATTGATATAAACTATATGTGTTCCTTGCCAGAACACACCCTCCTGCCTCTATCCTCCACCCTCCTATCAGATATACAAGACAGATCCCCTGTCTGCCTCCTCCCATAAGTGTTATTAGTTAGCACCCCCCTCTTACAGCCCGCTAAGTTCTTCTGGTAAGGACTCCCCTGAGTTGACCTTAGAGGCCCTGTAGAAAAGTACCACACATTTGCTTTTTGTTTTTGCTCTTTGATCGCAATTGCTGTGGGGTTCCTGGTCACCAGTCCCCAAAGTGTGTCTTGGGTCATAGCCAGGAACTGGCTTAGAGGAGTTTTCATTTAATAGTAGAGGGTGTTGGCTAGCTAGAAGTTTATACTGAGCCTGCATTAATGCAAGCTCTTCCAATAATTTTCCTATTACTAGGCAAGTATCCCCACCATTCACTTGTACTTCAGCTGGTGCTAAACCTTCTGTAGGCCTGTACCAATCTTTCAACAACCTAGTAAACTCATTCTCAATGAACTCATGTCCCCTTTCTATCATTTTAATGTGCCTAGTCAGCCTCTCACCCTCTTCCTGGGAGGTTTTACTAGTGGCAAACCTTCCACAACTCTGATAATAGGTATCCTCTTCCCCTTGGCCATGGTAAAAGATGTGGTGCATTTCACTTATGGGGGTTATCTGAACTACTTAAAACTTTGGGCAGGGGTCAAAATAGTATTTTATTCACCGTAAGAAGGAAAATCCCCTTAGAAAACTTCTGATATATTGCCTGGGGATCTAGGAAACAATAGGGACTTGCCAATACCTTGGACTCCTTCAACAATAACTTGGACTCCTTGTACTTGGACTTGGACTTGGGATCCTTCTCCTTCTCCTTGCTCTTGGACTCCTGCACTCTGCTCTATCTCCAACTCTTTATCTCCAGCTCTAGCTCCTTTGCCTTGAGCTCCTGTACCTGTATCTTGGGCTCCTGTGCCTTTTTCTTATGCTTAAGACCTCTGTGGAGTCCTTATGGCCTTTGTAATCCACTTGTGTCAGTCCTTGGAAATCCTCAGATAGCTTCCCCTTTGATAGCTCCTTGTTTCAGTCCAAATTCTCTCTCATAACTCTGGTTTTACAAAGCTTAAACTATCCAGTTTTTCTTCCTCTACAATATATTAAGCTTTATAACTTACTTCAGCCAATGAAAACCCTAAGCTTTCTGCTTCTGCTCCTTACTTTTTAGGCTTCAACTCTTCAGTTAAAGCCTTCAAAACACTGCTCAAATAGGATTTATCCTGAAGCCAATCAAACTCTCAGATTCAACAGTTTTTTCAAAAAGTTCACCCAAATGACTTGCTCTTGACTATGGTTTGAACCTGGCACTATCTCACTCTGGATAAACAACTACTCTGTGTTTTGTACAGTTTTTGCTGTAATTCTCATCATGTTCCTCCAGCAAAACTTGAGCTCTTTTGCCTATGCTTTTCTTAAGGGATTTTTGAACCCTTGATTCTCCAATGTTTCTCTGAGTTTATCCGCATTTTCTTCAGCATTTTATGTCCCCAAACTTGCCTTTTGCCTCTCTTAGTAATTTTTGGCAAAACTTCAACACCTGTTCTCACAGTTTCTCTGTCCTGTTTCTGGTCTCTTTTGGCTTCTTTCCAACTCAATCAGTTCTTTAATAAATTACAGTTTAATTCCTGTAAAATATTTCTTCTTTTCCTCTCTTTCAACCATATGATAATTAATACAATCTTTATATCATATTTTTTGGCAGCATTAAATCATTATTTAACTGCTTCTTTCTTATCATTTTCTCTCTTAAGAAACCAAAACCAGCATTCTAGCTCCTGTATTCATTCCAGCTAGTTCTTCTCAGCCATCTTCTAGTTCCTCAGCTAGTCTTGCACCATGATCTTATGATCCTTCAGCTATTTCTTCACCAACATCTTCTGGTCCTTCCTCATCCATCAACCGCCCTTCTCGCCTAGCCAGCAATCAGTCCATTACAGTCAACCATCAGCTTAGACCAGTCCTTCCAGTCAGCACATAGTCCATTCCTCACCATGAACCACCTAGGTTCCAATCCTCACAATGATCTCCCAATCTCTCAACTAGTCTTCACTGTGATCATACAGTCCCTCTTACTAGTCTTCACTGTAGACCCTGAACTGCCTTGGTCCTATGATCAGCCCCCAATACTAATACCTCAGACTCAGAAAATAAGTCTACTGGGCTACTGGCGCTTGACTGGGCCCCTTACAAGTGTCTTCTACCTGTTCCATTCAACCACAGAAAATCCTCATGTCTGTACAGTTGTCTTCACTCACTCAGTTGATTAAATCTGAGCTTTCAGTTGCAAAGTAATCAACTTTACTTCCCAGAGGCCTGATCATACCAAGTTCTGCAGCTGCTTCCCCAAGCAACCACCCTGGTAACACCCCTGAGCATATCTATGCCCCTAGTGGTAGCTTTAAGACCTCCCCAAAGCCCCCAAGGAAACACAGACAAGGACACCCTATCTTTCTGTTAGATAAAGTGCATACTCACAGACCTGTAAGTAAACAAGGGCACATAGAGCTATCTTAGCTCCTCCATTCCCTGGAAGCCCACATTACTTGCCAGGGTCACATCATCAACCAGTCCTGGTAGCCTGTGTTACCCACTAGGGTGGTCCACTCCCCACCCCTAGCAGCCATCATTCTCTGCTGGGTAGAGACACCTAACTAGCCCACAGCAGCCAACGGTCCCTGATGGGCTATCACCTTCCTCACCCCTATCAGCCAACAATCCCTGCTGGGTGAGTTCAACCAACCAGCCCCTAGCAGCCAACAGTCCCTGCTAGGCTGGTTCATCACCTGCCTCTAGTAGGTCAACAGTGGCAAAATTGACTGTAGGGATGTAAAAGTGAGAATTCAAAAGTGAGAATGTAAAAGTGGCTAAGTCAATAATTTTAAAATTTCAAAATTAAATTAAAACAGCTCATCTGAAATTAAAATTTATTATGTCTATATAAATTACTTTTTATTCATTCTCTCAACTAAAAAAGTCAAGAAAAAGTAGTTAATTTATTATAAAAAGCTATTTTGAAAATTTAAAAAGTGTCAACTTGGCCACTTTTAGATTCTCACTTTTATATCCCTACAGTTAATTTTGCCACTGTTGCCTATAATAGTCCCTTGTTACCTACTAGGCAGGGCTTCCCTTCCATAGTAGCCAATGCTCCCTACTAGGCCTATACCTGTCTCAAAACCATAGCATACTATCAACTCTCAGCATTGTGTCTTTATTTGAAGCCAAATTAACCCTTGCCTGCAAACCCACTTCCATGTGGATTGTCACAGTTGCATTCTGATTCTATTTCCTTTATAATCCTATTTTAAAATAGGGTTTCCTTTTTAATTACGCTGCTTATGCAACTGCTGCTCTTCTGCTACTCCAGTTGCAGATCTTTTGGGCCTTGTTTCAAGACTATCCTTTCCCAACCACCATGTGTTTCCCCTGTTTCAAGAAGTTCAAGCTGCCAAGGTCTCCTCTATTCTCCTTGAAGATTTTTCCAGAGATTCATGTTTTTTTATTTATAAATAAAGGCCTTAGAATAGTAAGCTTCTAAGCTGAAATTCTAAGTGGTTTTCCCCATAATCACTACTACAGGTTTTTTACTTCAATCTTTCTATTTTTTCTGAATCTTAAAATTTTAACTTCAAAATTATATTTTAGTTCACATCCCTTTGAAATTAAGTTTTAGAGTAATTAAATTTTTTATTAGAATCACATTTTAAACTAGATTTTCTAGTGTTTTATATATCTAGTATAATTAGGATGGAGATAGCTTGACAACAAGCATTGGCTTGTTATGCCATTTTTATATGAGGGATAACCCTCTACCTTTATATTTAAATCTTCTAGCAGAATATCCAATGTATATATCCCTTTAGTTACTAATAAATCTTTATTGGCCATTATTTTACTAGTTTTATTAGGTTTATTCCAGCACCTAATGACACCTTCTGTGTCAAATCATAAGTTTTAGCAGGCTTATCCAAAAATTTTAAACTATACCCACTTTCATTTACCTTTTAAATCTAAACCTGAATGCTTTACACAGTATATTATATAATCTTGCACCTTATTGGACAAGACCTT